>JAQFXW010002164.1:0-13515 GCA_034693945.1 Dendrobaena attemsi
ATTAACCATATATGCAGAACCACAGTGAGTCACAGCTGTCTATATATAAAATTTCATATGAGCTTAAGAGGTTCGGGTCAAAACAAGATGGGCCCTAATACTGCCATGCTTGCTCATTTTCTCTGAATTGGAAAAACAAGTCCTTGACATTATAGGTCGATTTGAAATACATACAGCTTAATAATTATAATTATTGTAAAGAATCTCTAATATTCTTTACTGATATAGGCCTAAGTTTATACAGATCCTAGGACATTCAGCCAAGTCCCAGAAGTTCAGTTGTAGTTTGTGATCAAAACTTTCAAATATGTCAGTCTCCATTTCAGAATTTGTCCGTTCCATTCAGCTTTGATCCAGTATTACAATTTCTAAAGTGCCAGTATAGTATGTCAGATGAGGCAAAGTAAACAACCATCACATAACTAATGAGATGACCACCGGCCTAATTCACAATCACAAAGCCTACTTTGCAGGGCAATGCCAAGGTTCAAAATCAGATATAGGGATTTATAATCCATGGATACAATGTGGAAAGAATCGATGACTCACATAGAAATGAATGTTCAGCCAATTTCAACAGATTAGTCTCAGTGCACAGTGCAGTCACGTGATGCTAGCAATGTTGTCAACGTCAACTGCAATGGAAGTCACTCTAAACAAGAGGACACAGCACATATGCAGATATCAGGGCAAGAAGAAGACACATGGATTCGAGCAGAAGAGGAAGAAGACAACGACACCTACATATTTCTGACTTCCTTCCTCTGCAGTCTGCATATTGGATATCAATAGTGTCCGCTGTCGAGCATCCCATACAACAAATAAAGACAGTGAGGAGACAAAAGCAAGGAGAAACATTGGATCAAGAAATCCTCTGCTACTATCTCGGCCACTGGGAAAGCAATCTCAGACATTCATTCCTTCGTGGTACTTACGCCATTTTTACACATATTAGGCGAACACTCCAAGAACTTGTTAAAAACACTATGTTATTGTCATGCTGATAAGCCTAATTTGTATGCCAAGTTATCCAATTGTATTTACTATTCACCCATGACAGTTCTAAAGTATTCAAAACTGTCGCATTGTTTCATAGTCTGAGTTGAATGGTGTCAGAGGTCAGTTAGCCTATGCACTCTCTACAACTCACATTGCATAATTTAGTTGTAAATATTTATTCCTAATGATAGGTGGTCTGACATCCTTTGCCCAGTAACATTCGATATTTCCTCCACAAAATGCTTTCAAGGTCATAAAAAATTCACTAGTTTAGAATTCCACTCACTGATGGCAGTTTACAGATCATTAGAACGAATTGTACCATCAAAGATGCCATGAATGTGCCATACTTCCAAGAATTATCTGTTCTATGAAGACAAACTACTGGATTTGATCAGGCATGTTCCACATCACAGCCGCATGGATAAATATGGGACACACAGCATTCATTACAAGTCTTTCCAGGCGGACAGTGTTCAAATAATTCATCAAGACACCTCTGGCGACTGTCTCTTCTCTTCAACCACTTGAAGACTGGTTGCACTGTGGACAATTCTGTGCCATCCACTTCCTCTCTCTATTTTTGTAAATTACACAAAGAAAGGAATCAATTGGGTGCTGTCTATGTTTCTTTTGGCCAAAAACAGAGAAACGGTGACTCTAACAGAACAAGAAACATACAATGCAAAAATATTATTTTCGTCTTTTTCACTATATTGTCAAGATTCTGTTTAGAAAATAAAGCTAATCCTGGTCTGAAGGCTAAGCCCATCTCATGTATGGTCCTTTAGAGCAAATTTGTCTTCAAAGGGCAATTGCTAAATTCAATTCAGCAAAGGTACGAGCACATTGAACAAGCAATATGCAATGGCTGGCATTTTGAGTCTGATAGCCACACATTTTAAGTAAAAAATTCACAATGTGCTTCTAGTGATACCCACACTGATTGTTTCACTGTTAATATTGTAGCTTACATAAAACTGTGCAAGAAACTCTGACAGAATGCAAACTGTATCTTGAATTAGCATTGTATGTATGCACGATGCAGGTATGTGTAAAACTAGTTTATTTGCCTAGGCGCCTGCCAGCAGCTGGCTATGCTGGATATACTCCGTATATAATTATGTATATATGCTATCATAGTATATGGTTTGTTATATGCACACTCATCTCGCTCTTTACATTATTCTGATCGATTAGTCCTTTTTCCTCCTAGGACTGTCTAGGCTCAACGTCGGGCATATCCTCTTATTGGTGCCTCCATTTCGAACAACCTTCACCCTCACTAAGGGCTAAACTAATGTCTGGGTTGTCTTCATCGACTTCTCCCTCTTTAAAGACATTTATTTTCCCCAGGGGTTTTTGCGCAGAGAGCACATTTAAATCATTAGTTATACTGTGAGAGGTGCTATATAAATTTTGAGATATGATATGGCTGCCTTTCCATTTCCACTTTCCTCTGTAGGATGTCACTCTGGACCAGTAGTGTGCTTTTACTCCCCACATCCATCTCCACAGTTGTACCTCCTACTACAACCGGCTACTCCATCTTGGCACTGTTGTCCTCTCACTTGTCTCTCTGCTGCTGCTACCCTAGTCTATACCTTCTTTGCTAGACTTGGGCTTCTTGCAATGCATTCTGCATTCTTTTGCTCGTCTCACTGTATACATACTCAAAGTTGAACGTGTCTCCGGCTTCATGTGCGGCTTCAACTTTTGATGGAAATATCAGAAAAAACGGTTAAACGTTTTGAGACATCAAAGAACAGTGGGTGACGTCACAAAATTTGAATAACAATTGTTCTGTTTGAAATATTTTGTGAAACTTGGCAGCTACATAAATATAAATTGTCTTTCATCCTGTAAAATTTCATGTACAAAATCCTACTTTTGACAAAGTTATTAGCAAGAAACGTAGGGGGTTTCTTTTTTGTCCCACCATGTACATGCCGTTAGAAAGCTTGTCGAATGAATGCATCACACCTGTGGTATTGGATATGCAATGAGTTGGCAGCCAATGGAGCGCTGAACAATGTTCGATGATCTCATTATACAGTGAAGAGTGGCATGTTAATATAATATGATAATCCGTTTAATATATATATTATGCTAAACTGACACCACCATAATTCTGACTGTCTGTCTGTTAGTCTGATGGAGGTCCAGATGTACAGATGTCTTCGCTAAATTACAATAGTTAATTTTATAGTCAACCCCAGGGAAAGCCAGATGGCATAGCTAGTCGGATTATGCAAATTCAATGAGAATCGGCTTTAAGTACATTCCATTAATTGCCCAGGTCAACTGATGCAGCAATTCATCTAAACAGTCAGGCTAAAGACTAAATGAAGTACAGCCTGTAAAACAGTGATACACAAAGTAATGTCTGATAAATCTCTTCAGGCACCAGCACTGAATTATGGTCCCACCCACCACGCATTCTGGGGAGAAGATCTCTGCCCAGGCAGAACACATCTACCCTGCAACATTGGGTCACTGATTACCAGCGCATTCATGCGGAATAACCATCTGTCAGGTTGCTACCCGCAGGGAACTGGTACAACATCTGCCACAGAGATGTTAGTAGAATACTACTCAGAAAATGCTAACACTTCAAAGAGAAAGTAGTCCGCTATCAGGAAATAATGATGGCATCACAAGACATTCATTCATTTCATCACTTCCATTCTGAGAATTTATATAGCACCTCTTCAATAAATCTACTCAGAGGTCCTCTGTGCCCTACCCAATATGATGTCAAATATAACATATTTCATTCGTTAGGAAACATCTCTAGGGGGCTGCAGCACATCTAAGCCTCCTTAGCTTACGTAGTGCAGTGTGTCGCACTAATCACAAGATCATACTCAATGAGGTGCACTAGCCTCCTATTGAATGCAAAATAAGATTTAAATTAGCCTGTCTGACCTACAAGGCCCTTAGCACCACCAATATCAATTATTATCTAGCTTCAATCATTACTAACTTTTTACATTGCCTACGCAGCTACGCTCATCCTTTAGCAAAATTTAGCTGAATCTCCATGCACAAGAGTTATGAGCCAACGTGCTTCTTCTTCGATGTCTATGCCCCAGGGAATGGAATCAACTGCCATTCGCTCTTTGTAGCTGAAATTCACTTCCCTTACTTCAAAGTGGCTCAAACTCACTATCTCTCTTTAACCTCTAAGTGCTCATACATGTACATCCCACTACATCTCCACCTGGTGTCTAACTAGTTGTGTCCTAGATTCACATTGCAGTGTGAACTTGTGCACGCTAAAGATTTAAATTAAAATAACACTAACATGATGACATGCAAGACACTATATTAACACTTTTCAGGGCAGAATATTGTTGATGCATAAGAAACGAAAACGATATAGGACATGGCTATGGATTTCAAGTGTTTGTAGGCTATTCCTGTGCAATTTATAATCAGATGAAATTGATAGAAAAACAGAGCTGCAAAAGATTTAGCAGAACAAACACTGGCAAACCTGCCAGCCTTGAGCACAATTGTCTCTCCTCCAAAATCCACCATAATAATTACCCGGTATGCTTCTCAGGGTTCTTATAAGGTCCTGTATCACTGCTAGACTGCTGGTACACATGCATATTAACACAAAACCTACATCTTAAACATACATCAGACTATAATTTATAGTTAGGTTGTATAACCCAAGTCGATGAATTCAGGTGCAATGTGGTCCTGAGCATGGAATCCAAATTTATTTATACACATGTGATCTTTGGCAGAAAACCCTGCTGTACTCGTGTGCTACTGTAATGTTTATTTTCTGTTTGTTTGCTGACCTGAGAGTCGGCCAATGGCAAGATAGTATACTAATTTACTACCAATAACTTGTTACTATTGTGGCTACTAATACAAATCTCTGCAATGTATGCACAAGATTTTCATTGAATTAGCATCACACTTGGAATACAAAGTTCTTTTAGTGTTTCATAAATTTTCTAGCATTCTAATCACATTTGCTAGACTTAAGCCAATAAACAAATGTAATTCAAGAGAAAGAAAGTTAAGCGAATGATGTCCTAATGCTTGCTCAATGCAGCCATAGTGACCGCTGAGATGGTTCAAAACGCAAGCTGTAGAGCAAGTAATAAAAATCAGGCAGTAGTGTAGTGTATACGGCAGTCTGCTGAGTAGAAGCAGCATAGCAGTTTAAAGTAAACAACTCTGAAATTGAGGCTTTTAAGAAACTTAGACTAAACTACTTTAATTAAATACCCAGATGACGTAAAAAGAATTCCTAAATCTGTCTTGTAACCTTGAAATAAAACCTTACCTTGAAAATGTTTAATATGTAATCTATTGCTGTAAATACTTTAGCGCATGTAAATTTAGCTATGGCATTAGAAATGCACAGCCAGAAGTTCAAGATACCTGAAAGTGAACGATCAAAAAAACAATATTAATCTGATTGCTTGACCTTGTTTCTTGTGCTTATATCTTTAGAAACCGACTTCTGAGCTTATGGCAGCCATTCAGTTGGGAATTGGTCAGAGCAATATAAATTCATTTTAATTCTAGAATGTCATTTTAAATTAAAGGCAATTTTGCAGCCACCGTTATGAGTCTGAGAATATGGCCAAGTGTTAAAACCTGCACATACACAGCTGATCAGTTATATAAAATGATTGTAAATAGTCACAATGAAGTATTTGAACTGGATCCAACAGTCTGGTGTATGCAATTGCATACATGGAAACATATACACTTGGTGACGTACGTGTGCGTTTGTGAAACATCCAATAATTATGCATCATTTGGCAAAGGCTAGAACTCCTGTGTGTCTGCTTGGTTCCGAGGTTGTTCATTTGGCCAGAGGCAAAATGCCTCTTCTTGCTTGATAATTTCATTGATATTGTTGGGTCGAGCATTTGTAATATGCTTGAAGCAGTGATATATAAATGTCTGTTGAATATTTTAACTGCCAATTTACATTAGTCATCATGTGAAAACAAGATATAATAAGTTAAAGTAGATTAAAGACTTGTAATTCTGTCAACATAATAAATAACAACACTGAATCAGAGGAGCAAAGACCTAAACCACGAGGTACGAGCTGAATAGTAAATTTAAAGCTGAATAGACTCGGCCATCAACCCAATACTAAAGCCAGATTAAGGACACAAGGTTGAATCATGAGGCAGGTAGCTTCAGTACGACCTGTAAAGTTTCTGGAAATGGCAATTGGAAAGAATCATGTAACTATCAATACATTTGGCTGTATGTCTTGCATCCAGCAATTTTGAAATTTGCAAAGTATTATCATCCCCAGGGAAATCCTGTCTTGGTCTGAAATGCTCCTCCTCCTGCTTCTGCACAGTTTGCTGCTTGAGTCAATGCTTTGGTGCATCATCACACACTGGATTCATAATTCAGTGATAGACGACTATGGCTCAAATAATTCCACAGGATTTCCACAACAGCATTAGGAATATCCCTGATGCTGTTGTGAATATCCCTAATGCTGTTGTGGGAATCCTTGTGGAATTTCTATATAAATTTAGAAATTTACATACACAATTCAATTTCTGTTTGCATCCTGATCCTAATTATATCGTGTCTATCCACAGTATTTAATACATTGCAATGTTTATTACAATACACAGTATTTAATACATTGCAATGTTTATTACAATACTGAACAGGGTGCACTAATGATGAAATGTCAGCGTTGTCAAGCCATACTGAGGCTCCTTGACCTGCTCAACACAAATGATGAGTATTGAGCAGGCTATGTCTCATTATGGAAATGTCTTGCCATAAGCGGCTGATGAGTAAGTCTGGTCATGCAATGCACTGACCTGGGCAGTAGTGCCACGCACAAGACATAATTGTTGCCGCACATTAAAATGTATCAAATGTGATTCATTCGCTAGATATTAATCCTAGAACGCTGCACCAAGAACCGTCCAAAGAAAAGCCAACTAAATCAATTTTTATCAGATATTGCATCACTTATAAGAAAATTTGCTGCAATCACTGGAGTCACAAAGTCACATCACTACATTACATTACACTGGAACAACTTGTTCAAACGATTAGCAAGAAAGTCTGTCTGGAATACAGAACGGGGACTGGACAGCCATATCTACAGCATCAGATCTTCTTGGAAAGAACTCTCAGCAAGAAGCCAATACACCAAAATGTTTTCACTATCTGTTCCTAAATATAGCAAAGACTGACAACAATTTGTCTATCAGTAAAACTGAACAATCACTGTTTTCGTGGCAGTGCAAAGAGTTCTTTTGCAATCTAAACTAATTCAATTTTATGCATGGAAATCAATCAAATCTACCACATATAAACATGTGCAGATTGCTCAAATACTTTAACAAGATCACACATACCTACAGAAAGCAGGACACATAATCACAAAAACAGGGACACAAACAGAGGCAGAACAAACACACAAAAACAGAGAGAAAGAGACAAACATACAAGCACAAGGATGCACAGAGACACAGGTGTAGAGTGACACAGCAATGGAGGGAGAGATGAATGAACCACCCAGGTACAATGTAATACATAGAAATGAAAAGGTCAGATATTAATCTAATGTAAATGTAATGTAAATCCTCACAAATATGTCAGCGCCCACAAAAGCCACGTCAGGGGCCAACAAAAGCCACGTCAGGGAGACCAGCTTATTCACTGGCGCTACACCAAATCAAATCCGCAATAGCCAATTAACTCCTTGTCCGTTCTGGTGCCAAGTCAATCCAGGGAGATCAATCCAGGGAGATCAGGCTGAGGAGACAACAGGATGCTATGATGGAAATAAGTGATGAAGACGGACTTGTGGTGGAGCAGGAGTACTATTAGGATATGCTAACTTGAAGAGTATGGTTTTGAGACGTGAGTGGAAAGCAGCAGAGGAAAGAGCCAGCAGAGGAGAGAGCAAGCAGAGGAAAGGTGAACCTGACAGATTAAATGAGAGGGTGAACAAACTTGAGTAGATTTGTGGAAGAGTATTCCAAAGAGCTGATTCAGCATAGACAAAGAGCGGTTGCAGAATTTAAGAGAGGTTGAAACTGAAGGCCGAGATAGAGAAGGATAAGATACACTGGGGAAATTTAAGCCAATGAGGTGATTGGAGAACAGGAGTATATAAGGTGGCATTTGGGAATTTTGGTGACTGCAGGAACGAGAGCGTTCCAGATAGTTTGAAGACCTATCGAATTACTTTATTCGCGATTCCTACAAGCAGACAACGCAGCATCAGCTGTGTAAATCAAAGCCAAAGATTTCTGGTGGCTCAATTTCTGTTGCAGCAAATTCTTGACTTGTTAAATGTCTGTTTTAGGAAGTTTGGCCATTCGCTGCTGTTGTAGTTTTGTTAACAATAATCAAAGTTGAAACTTTGTGACTGCAAAAGTATCTTGCATACCTATTTTAATAAAGTTTTCAAATTATTGATCGCTGTCTGTTGTGAGAACTCAATCATCGACATAATTTATTACTCTATTGCGGCATAGTGCACATGACATTCATTCATTTCGAACATGTTATTCTTAACTGAAGATATAGGGCCTAGTGCCATCGGCCCAATCTAATTATAATGTAAACCCGAAAAGAACCGATTTTTCGAGATTTTAAGAACTGAAAACCAGAAAAACTTCTAAAAAGACGTCACCTTTTCCATTCCTAACAGACAGGGACATGGAAACAGAACAAAGACATGGAAAACAGACAGAAAGACAAGCAGGTAGACAAATGGACAGACAGGCAGACACAGACAAACACATTGACAGGTGGAGGGAGACAAATAGACACAGACTAAAAACTGTTCCTCTCAAGCAGTCTTCTCCAATGCATCATCATTCGTTTGGAACTTGATTTATTCACAGTGAAAATAATGAGCCAAGGTTTTCAGGCAGTTTTGGTCACTGCACAAGGTTGTACTGTAGTGTATTGTATTAGGACCTTCCCATAATGCATCTTACAGAGCAAGTCTACTCAGAACTTCCTGCATGAAGACTCCTAGGCCTAACTGGAAAAACATAAGACTTTAACATAAGACAGCAGCAGGAAGAGTTCTAAAAGGTCCAGTTAAGGCACGGTGTTTCTTTAGTGATCATCAGAAATGGAATAACACAAAATGAAAAGAAAAAAAGTTGGGTCATCCATCCTATGCTTATCATGTTTTGAGGCTGAAGAAGACATTGATTCTTTTCATTTGAAACGTCTTCAAACTATCTGGAACGCTCTACCACCACTCTTGACCTTCAGAAGTACTCATTTAATGCAACAGTTCTGTTAACAGAATCTGATGTCAGAAACACTGTGTGACACATTTTAATTATTACTTACATTTCACCATTTCTGTAGCAAATGGCAGGACAAGCGTTCTACAACTTACCGGTAGTCATACTCTGGGCCTTTAGGACGGTAATTCCAAACTTCTAAGCAGGCCTATTAAAATAAAAAGTAACTGTTTTCCATTATCCTTTATTCCAGGCCCTGATTCTTAATAATTTAGCCCAGGTCTCAAAGAATTGCTTTGGTCTTTGTCCTCAGCTCCACCTCTCAGTAGACTAGTTCATAGATTCCTGCATTTTCTACTTTAAAATAAGCATACAACAATGTCACTCTTGATTATTTGTAAAGGTCCCACTGACTTATTAATAATTTCTACATAATACAACCTTTATCAACCTAAATGAGTAAGTACTGTAGTAAGTCAGTTACTATGCCAACAGATATTCATTATTCAATCACTATTTTCACCATATTATTTATATATGTCACAGGTGGCCCATTGCGGGACCTAGATCCCTTAGGGTCTTATTGCCTTTTGTTCCCACTAATTTGATTCTCCAACCTCGACAATCTGTTTCTATTGTTGATTTGTTTATTTTGATTTTCTGATTTGATTTGTACACTGTTCAGTTGGGTCAAATAAACAAATTGATTGATTGATTGATTGTCACTAGCACTCAAAGGCTGAAGCTCTGCTGTTATTAGTAACACACTCTTCTCTGTCACATGCTGATGACTTCCTACCCTCCATATGGAATTACACATGTCTTACATAAACGTCAATAAGACTCAATATGGCACAATGATTAACATCAATAATGAAGACATTTCTAACACAAAAACCAATTAAGGATGACATTTATTACAGGATCCTGTTCAATACCCATGGCAGAGACTGGAAAAATGATCTATCTGCAGAGGTATACCCTGCTGAAAGCAAACATCAGGGTTAACAAATCCAACCATCAAAGCCACTGCTCTGAATTTTCTCTCTATTTGCAACCCTACAGACATCAGCAATTGTGGACAATGCACAAATGTCTGACTGCTTGCCGACCTCATCTGCTGGCTAGCGACCATCAAAAAATGTCCAAATATTGAATTTCCAGTGGAAGTCATCAAAGCATACTACATCCACAATGGCCTTTGTATTAAGTCTTGGATGACACTGGAAGCTGCTAGAGAAGTTGGGCATGCACTTCACAAACTCAGAGCAAATAATTAATTTACCAGTAACAGCATCGGTTGTGAACAAGGTCAGGTCACAAAACTGCAAGGCAATTTCCTTTTGATAAATATGAACCATTTATATAAACCTTTTCAGTACCTCTAAGTGGTGCAGAAGCTCTACCAATATGATAAGTTGAAAATGTGTTCTCAAATGTTTGTACTGATGAAGTTGGAAGTCTCAGTATGAAATTTCAGTACAAAAATCATAGTGGAAACAGGAGAAGCTGATGTGCATAAGTCATCCCAGCAAAGCTTAGGACAAACAGGTCATTTGGGCTTCACAGCAATGGACCTGCTTTAGGTAAGTTAGTCTGGTTGCTCAGTGATCAGTGGCTTAGCTAGATATAGGGTCAGCTCAAACTACATCATAGTTGGGAGAGAGTCAAAGTTTAACAATCAACCACTGTCTAGAAACATGTAATTAATTCTAAACTGAATACATTCAGCTTCAAATTAATTGAAAGCTCAGGTCTGTGTCCATTTCCCTGTTTCACAGTTATCATCATATTTCTGCTACTGATAACAGTGCTAGACCTCAGTCATGCATAGGAACCAGATATCATAGCTAAAACACATCCAAGTTAAGCAAATTTCAAACCTATTCACAGTATTTTGATACCAAGTCTGCCACCGGATTTTCACATCTGCCTCAGCTATCACATATTCATGCTTGATCACACACAAGCCTCTACTTATCGAACCACTTAAATCGTTGCACTTGCCAAGAATTCAGAAGACCTAGGCAGAGAAATTGAGGCTGAACGGCTTTCATTATCAAATTTCAGATGTACATACTCTGCTATGTTCAGTATTCCAGCAATCCACAAGAACCAACAGTCAAAGTCAACCGCACCCTATGCATCAGCACACTTAAGACTGCACTCTCAACTCCTGCTCATCTGCACTTGATTTGGCCAGCAATTGCATTATCAAAAGCTAAGTGCATGGCACCAGCTCAGTGACAAATGCTGTGCCATGTCACAGAGTTACCAAGTGCATGGAGGTCCCTAGCAACTGTACAGTGGAAGTCAGGCATCCTATCCAGACAATGCATTTCTATGACATCAAGGTATTGTATAATTTCACACAGCTTCTAACCTAAATCAACTACCAAGTAAGCAACTAGGTAATTTGTTATTTGCCCTCACATAGATTGGACTTGTAGCGGTATAGAAATAATATGAATTTATAATAAAATGATGCAACTAAGATAAAATACACTGCTTGCAGGCTCAGAAGATATGGTGCCCGTATGCAATTATGCACCATTTCACATATACATATACATTATACACACTCAAATAATACATTATAAATATATATGGTTTCTAATTGTACAAACATATTACATCTTCACTCATTGACTAGTCCAACATGAAGGATGCTGTTGTTGTCATATCAACTATTTATTATAATGTTCACCAACTTCAAATCTTCAAATTCAAAAAGTTGTAATTATATATCCCTACAATTTGTTTATGTATGTAACATCTTTGGTTCCATCTCCTCCTAAGTGTGTCTGACCTGCCAACATAATCTCCCATCAACACACCCTGCTCTCTTCCTTAGAGCGTATTTACACCGCTGCTGCTCGGTAAGCTGCTGGGTTTCGTGGATGGAAAGCTTGGCGGGATGTCGGAAGATAACGTGCCAACCCGAGATGGAAGGAATTAATCGAAAACCAGATAAATGCAGCAGCAGATACTACGCGGATGTCCAGCGCCACACAAAGGAAATAAACGCAGCAGTTTCAGCAGCAGCCACGTGTACAGATGTACACGATGCCACAACATGGTCAAATGAAATGGGAATCACATTCTGCTAATGCAAGACAAAGTCCAAACGGATGCAGACCGTATTAATGAAGAAAGACGTGACGCGTTTTCTAAGCACCCGCTGCTTTCAGGTGCCTGCTAATTCGAGGCATTGAACACAGATACTGAATGGCAGCATACAATTGCATGGCTTAAGGCCAGATCTCTTGGCACACACAGAACGCACACGGATGCATGTGCACAGACACAGAATTACAGGAGAAAAAGAACGCACGGAAAATCATTAGCACCAACTGTCCAACACATACACACACACGCACGCGCACAGACAGCCAATACATATACAATTAACTTTGGTCGCATCAATGCAAAAAAGATAGTGCTCGGTGTCGCTGTAGAAGGCAAAACAAAGTCTTACGGAAGACAATAGAATGTCTCAATTGAAGACCCAACCGAACCTATTTAGAAGACATGGCATAACACCAACACAGCACAATCTACCCAAACCGAAAGCACATTAGACACACGTGTCCTAATTAAGGTCATGGCGATTAGCACTTCCACTTCATTTAACAGACAGCTTATTAATATGGCTCGTCATCATGAATTCTTAACCCCCTGGTGTAAGGCCTCAATACAAAAATCCACACCCTCAGATGCCCAACTCTTAAACTCATTTGAATAAGAGATTTGGACATCTGTCAAATGGCTTGAATCACAAAAACATTTAACAGACACAATGCGCAAGACTGATAGCGGACAGAAAGTCCCTTGACAAGACCTGGAATCCTTTGTTCCCTTTGAATATAAAGCAGAATTCAGCCAAGACAAATAACAGTCAAAGCAGACGTCATGGAAGAAACCTATGGATATCATCAATCATGCACTTTGATTCGCTGTCTAGCACTAAGATCAGAAGAAAGTGGAGGCAAATGTTTACACTACTTTACATCTGTTTACGAAGCGGAGTTCTTGAGGCACCTGATGATGACATTTCTAATCAATGGCACAGTCTACTCAGGAGTAAGCTCATTCAAAGGATCAATGCCACAAGACTCATGCATGATTACATTTAGCACCATTAAGTTTCATTGTCATTTGCTGGTGGTGGTAGTCAGGTAGACTGTGGCCGTTCAGATGGCATTTGCTGCTGAGCCTGTAGTCTTGGTTACTGCAACATATGCAGCTAATGATACCACAGTGCATTCAGTCATCATTA
>JAQFXW010002165.1:0-13513 GCA_034693945.1 Dendrobaena attemsi
TGGTTGGGCAGCGGAGGATCAAAATGAATCAGGATACGAGTGCTTGAAGAGATGAGACTTGAGTTTAGAATGATGTTGGATATTACATATCTGCAGAGATTTCGTCAGTTGATACAGCCAATATGAAGATATATGACTTTTATATCTGCCTGTTTAATGGGTAATAATTTCAGTTATGAGTGATACTGGCTCATGTAAAAATTTCTTCATTTCTTCGAAAAACCTTGATGGCTAGTTCAACGACTTTTTCAACCAAAAAATTCGACCTCTTTCAAAGACAATGAAATCTTGCTAGCTTGCCAAGGAGACGTTGTGTATCACATATCTGCAGAGATTTCATCATTTGATACTACCAATATGAAGATATATGACTTCTATCTGCCTGTTTATTGTGTAATAATTTCACTATAATTTTTATTTCTCCAGTAATCAGGCGATTTAAGAGCCTGAATCATGACTTTCTATGATCTGCCCATTGAGAAATACTAGTTTTAAGTGATAATGGCTTATGCAAAATTTCTTCATTTCATCGAAAAACCTTGATGGCTAGATAGTTGAGCGATTTTTTCTACCAGAAAATTCGACCTTTTTCAAAGAC
This sequence comes from Dendrobaena attemsi, assembly GCA_034693945.1. Taxonomy (NCBI): domain Eukaryota; kingdom Metazoa; phylum Annelida; class Clitellata; order Crassiclitellata; family Lumbricidae; genus Dendrobaena; species Dendrobaena attemsi. Next base: position 599 of record JAQFXW010002165.1, read on the forward strand.
AATGAAATCTTGCTACCTTGCCAATGAGACGTTGAGTATCACATATAGCCTATGCAGAGATTTCGTTATTTGATACGACCAACATGAAGATATTTGACTTTGATATGGGTAATAATTTCACTATAATGTCAGCTTCTGCAGTAATTAGGCGATTTAAGAGCCTGAATCATTACAAGGCATCTCGACGAAGGCATCTCGACGAAGGCATCTCGACGAAGGCATCTCGGAGAAGGCATCTCGGCGAAGGTATCTCGACGAAGGCATCTCTACGAAGGCTGCCCCTACATACCCCACAAGCCCTTACAGACCGCAACGACACGCAACAACGTTTCTGATTTCATCGAAGCCAGGGTATCGCTATGACGGGTATCGCTACGACCAGGGTATCGCTATGACCGTTTCTTTAAGAAGCCAAGGTATCGCTACGACCAGGGTACAGCTACGACCAGAGCCTTCTATCAGTAATAGAAGGCTCTGGCTACGACCGTTTCTTTAATCGATTAAGATTATTTAATCGAAGCCAAGGTATCGCTATGACGGGTAGGCCTATAGCTACGACCAGGGTATAGCTACGACCGTTTCTTTAAGATTTAATCGAAGCCAAGGTATCGCTATGACGGGTATCGCTGCGACCAGGGTATAGCTACGACCGTTTCTTTAAGATGTGAACGATGCTATAGGGTATAGCTACAACTGTTTCTTTAGGAAGCCAAGGTATCGCTATGGCGGGTATCGCTACGACAAGGGTATCGCTACGACCGTTTCTTTAAGAAGCCAGGGTATCGCTATGACGGGTATCGCTACGACCAGGGTATCGCTACGACCGTTTCTTTAAGATTTCATCGAAGCCAGGCATAGGCGTAATTTGTGGGGAGTACAACCAGAAGAATTTTGAGCGCGCATCGATAAAATCTGTTATTTAAATTAGGTGTTGCTCGTGTTGCAGTTCTCGCACAACTGCTGCCTCTTGTCGTCTGCAAGACAACGAGAACAACGAGGAAACGTGAGTTTCATAAGACAACAGTTTTGCGTCGCATTATGTCGAATTAGGTTGAATGAAGATATCATCCACATTGTTTGCTGATATTGCCAACGAACTAGGATGATCAGCGCCTCTGAGTAGAGATCTTGAAGAGGCGCTGTATAAATTTTGATTGATCAATTGATTGATTGATGGTCAATAGGGTGGAGTGAACACATTTTTTCTGAATTTTTAATTCCAATAGTGATCAAAAATTGTCACTTGGGTAGAGGAAGAAACATACCAAATGTTAAATTTGTAAAAACGACATCTTCTGCCCTCTACCATTGATTAGAAGATCGTTGCAAAAGCAAAATCCCTGCATACGAGTCGGGGAGCCAGACCACAGGCAAGGAGGGAGACCCAAATTTCCGCTAAAGTAATTGTAAGCCCTTCAATTTAACATAACTGCAACAGAGGGGCTCCCGATCCATTCAAGCATGTATGACATCGTATTTATAGATCCAAAAAGCTCATCTAACTTTTTTATCCCAAATTATGCATAAAAATGCATTGGATACACAGCTGGTATCAGTTGTGTCTCCAATAATTGAATATGCATACATGACACTGGCAAATATACATAAAATATATGCAAACAATCCATAGGCGTACATTCTAAACCGATGTGCATCTAACAGCTTCAAAGACTACAAGAGCAACTACACCGACTACAAGAGCAACTACACCGACTGCAAGAGCAACTACACCAACTACAAGAGCAACTACACCGACTACAAGAGCAACTACACCAACTACAAGAGCAACTACACCGACTACAAAAGCAACTACACCAACTACAAGAGCAACTACACCGACTACAAGAGCAACTACACCAACTACAAGAGCAACTACACCAACTACAAGAGCAACTACACCGACTACAGGAGCAACTACACCGACTGCAAGAGCAACTACACCGACTACAAGAGCAACTACACTGATTGCAAGAGTGACTACACCGACTACAAGAGCAACTACACTGATTACAAGAGCAACTACACCGACTGCAAGAGCAACTACACCGACTACAAGATCGACTACAAAGACTGCAAGATCGACTACAACGACTGCACGAGCAACTACTACACCGAAATCAGTCACTTCAGGTAGGAACAAGAATGCTTCCGCCAAGTCTGGATTCAGCTAAACTAGATGGATTACTTTAGATTAGATTGGAATGTCTTGACCCGAATATCAAATTTCAGTAGACAGAACATAATAGACCAGACAAAGGCTTTAACAGCCCGACAAAGACAAGACTCTGAGTAGTTTTCTTGAAGAGGCACTAATATGAATTTTTGAAATAAATGAATGAATAACGAATATAATGGACCAGACAAGTATATAATAGATCAGCATTCCAGACCAGACTAGAACATAATAGACCAGAAAAGAACATTCTAGACCAGACTAGAGCATAACAGACCAGAAAAGAACATTATAGAAAAGACTATAACATAACAGATCAGATACGAACATAATAGACCAGACTAGAACATAACAGACTAGACTCTTGAGTAGACTCTGACTAGACTAAAACATAAAACATATAAGACCCAACAATTGTCTGGACATTTTTCTGTTTGGGTGCAGCTGATGAAGCAACCGACAGAATCAGAGCAACAACTACGTCGAGAAGGACTACAGAAATCTCTGAGAAACTAACAGAAAGACCGACTGCAACAACTACTCCAAGTAGGACTACTACTGAAACCACTGACAAGGCAAGACCTTCTCCGACTACTCTCAGGTGGCATATTGAAATTGCCGACGAAACAACAAGAAGACATTTGTCAACTGCTCACAACACTCCAAGTACTACTCACAGCACTCCAAGTACTACTCACAGCACTCCAAGTACCACTCACAGCACTCAAAGTACTAGCAGAACAACCGAAAGATCGACTCAGTCAACCACTCTGAGCAGAAGTACTGAAATCACCAGCAACATAACAACAGCAAAACATACTTCAACTGTAATTCTCAGCAGGACAACAGCGGCTTCAGGAAGAACTAATGTTCCTATTCATAGACCTACAACTGCTAAAGCAACTCGTTCTAACCCAAGTATGTATCTGCGATAAAATTTATACGTGTTTGCAAACACATACTCTTATCCTTGCATACTAATATCTAAAATACGCGATACAGCAGCTGTTAAATTACCAACAGTTAAGTTCACATTTAAAGTCAGGCTGAGTATATTTAGACGTTTGCCATCAGCTACTTTGGGCCCTCAGGACGAAGTTCTTACGGTCACTGATAAGCAACTCAAAGTAATTCACTCTAGGTTGAGAATTACAAAATGACCTTGTTGCTCTGAGAATAAATATCTTATCATGTGATTCAATCTAAGATCGCTGAATTGAACAACGTGACTTAAATGTTCGACACAACTTTTCTATTGACTTAGTTTGAAAATTAGACAGGGTCAAATCTCTTAAGTTCATTAAGCGACTGATCTGGACCAAAGCTTTATTCCAATCGCTCTGAATTCTTTTTGCAGTTGTAGAAGTCGTGCTATCGCTCGCCGGAATGTTAATCGTACAGCTAAAGAGCGGCCATCAACCCTGTCTTGTTTAACAGCGGCCGAGTTAAAACAGTCTCCGATACAACAACCTGATGGACAGTCTATTAGTCCTAACCGGTGTTAAGTGAGGAACAATGGAAACAGAGCCTCTGCTCGACAACCATCGCAAACTGCAAACCTAGCAAGTTTGATCAAAACTGGAACCTAGTGCACGGATGCCCTGCCCGCAGCATAGATCAAGGGAGGTCACGTGACCCCCTGGAAATGTAATACAGCAGTGTTGTAAACTTGGATTTGCGAAATGTCCAGAAACACATTTAAGAACTAACGAACATTTGCAACAGGCACCGACAGAATTCGAAAATTCATTTCAAGCAAGATGTATATATGCGAAAGTCGTCATTCTTACAGTCAATAAACATTGAAATGAAGGCTTCTCGTCAATGCAGAAGGCAAGTACATCGCAGTAACCCTTGGAACTCGCATGGCAACAGTGAAGACTACTTCAGGCCAAAGAGTTTTGTGTCGTAGGCCTACTTGGATTCCCTTATATCATCTCTGACGAATCGTTTCTCTAAAACAACTGTTGTTCCCAATTTCATTGTTCAGACTCCATCCAGCCTGCAATCATGACACTTCGTCTTGATCACGATGATGATTTCAAGAACAACATTCCTGACATCTGTACAATATACAGAGTGGTTCAGAAAATGATCTCCCTGCGTTTTTCCTAATATTTCGGTAAAAATAGGAATTTAAAAAAATTTTACAGGCTGAAAGGCAATTTGTATTTATGTAGCCTATAACTGCCAAATTTCACCAAAATATTTCACACAGAACAAAAGTTATTGAACTTTTAGTGACGTCACCTACTGTTTTTCGATGCTTCAAATATTGCCCAACAGTTTTGTTGTTAATTTTTCCGCAAAAACTAAATATTTTTCAAAGAAATCTTACAGGCTTAAAGCCTAAGGGTAATAAATTATTCATATTTACTTACATATAACCACAAAATTTCAAAAAACAAAAATTTTAACAGTTTTTGTTGTAGACACTTTTTTGATGAATTTTGGCATTAATTAATTACTCATTTGTTATATTAAAAATATAATATGTAAATAACTGACTTTGTTATAGTGTAGTTATTGATGTTTCCTATGTGTAGAGTCTTTATATATAGGCAACTGCAATAAATAATAGAGTATAAATATCATCCTAGAAACTTACATCGTAATGACAATTTGAATATTACACAACTCCGGCAGTGACCCCCTTGCAAAAAATCCTGTGGGCACCCATAGATGAATGGTAATGCCCCAACAAGAACAGATTCGCATGGACCCAGCATCGATTTCCGCTACCCCAAACGTTGACCCAGTCTTCTGTTCACTGCGAGTCACTGCTAGAAGAACAGTACAAAACATTGGCTGCCATGTGCGACGAGCACCTAACTGGCGGCCCGATGCAACGGGCACCAAACCGGATGTCAGACACTAAGATTCGACTACTGCAATAACTTGTTAATTGCATGACCTTTTATTTTAACTGAGCAGTTCTATGCCAAACAGCAGCACTAAATGCATGATGGGACGCGGTAGTGTAGTGGTGAAGGTCGCCGCCTCGCAACCGAAGGGTCGCGGGTTCGAATCCCACTCACCGCGTAAGGACATTTAGCAAGTCCTTCACTCACAATTGCTGAAGCGCTTCGGCGTGTAAATGTGTAAATACACACATACATACATCTATGCACCATTGCACCTGTAAAACCAGTTGTGTGCAGTTGAATATATTGTTCATTTTCATCTGATCTGGCATAGGGAGCTTAATCTACAATGGCTTTTTTTATTATTGAAAACCCGAAATTTAGAAAGGCAGCAGTTTAAAAACGTCGTAACAATCCCTGCCTGATAAGTTACAATTATATGTTCATACTATGACTTGTAATCAATCATATTACAACATTCGTTAAACAAACGCTATTGAATGTCTGTCAAAATGCCCGGTCAAAGTTAGTGTAAAAATGCACAAAATCGAGTCTTTGATACCACATTACCCTGCACAAAAGCGTTATTTTTGCGCTCTGAAATGCCCAGACTTTCTAAGGACAAATAATTCTGCAACAGATATTAGGGCACGTTATCTAAAGGCCAGTAGCATCCAGCGTGGGGCGTAGTAGTGTAGTGGTGAAGGTCGCCGCCTCGCAACCGTAGGGTTGTGGGTTCGAATCCCACCCGCCGCGCAAGAACCTTTAGCAAGTCCTTCACTCACAATTCCTGAACCGCTTCGGCGTGTAGAACTCCGACACACGTGCGGGCTGTAGTCGGGGCCGCCTCTGAGTAGTGGTCTGTAAGAGGCGGTATAGAAATACACAAATACAATCCAGGATTAATCACTAACAACATGAAACAATGTGTAAACGAGAAGTCACAACTCTTCAAACTCCTAAGCGGAAAAGCTGAAATGTGTACAGAGTGTACAGACTGTACACCAATTCTGGATTTACATGTACAAGGGCTATGTGATTTTAACATGAATCATAAAACTTCTTCCACGAAACTATATCTATCAATCAATATTCATTTACTAATAACAAAAACTTATCAGAAATGGAACTTTGTATTTAAGCGCACATAATATGTGTGCATCGATCATTCAATATTTATTTCTAATAATCACAAGCTCTGATAAAGGCAACTTTGTACGTACGAACGCAAACACATAAAAATAATAACAGTATTCATGCAAAATTGCATGTCATGTAGTCATGTTTACAGCATTCTAGTCGCAAAGTGTTTAGCTATACCTCTTTAATTGCCCTCTTGATTCTTAAAAGGTGCTAATCATGTATTCAGCCACAGACGTCTATGATACACATACATGTACAGGAGCTCAGTCAAATCACGTCAATGGCCGGAAGACAGATAGAAGATGGCTGCAGTGGATGATAGTATTTATACTTTCAGCAGCATTGAAAGCGCTTCTGAGTAGTGGCCTTGAAGGGGCGCTATATAAATCACCGTAATGAATGAATGAATGAACTGTAAATACAAAGAGCAGCAGCAGAATTTGAGGTGAATGACAAGTAACCAGTGTCATTGTAACGATAATTAATTATATAAGAAACTGTGAAGCGTGGTGTGTAGTAGGATAGTCGAAGGCTCGCGGCCAGAGCATTGCTGCGGGTTTGATTCAGACCAAAGCCACTGTGAATGGATCTTCAGCAAGTCCTTCACTCACAATTGCTCGAGGGGCTTCTGCGTGCTATTTCCGACACACCTCCGGACGGTAGTTAGCACCACCTCTGAGTAGTGGTAGATTTGAAGAGGCAAAATATAAACATGTGAATAGAAAGAGATGAATGATAATCACTACCTTCAAATAGGGAGGTTAGAATAATGCGCAACACACCGGCACGAAAACCACGAGATCTGGATTCGCTTCCAGCAACCCTAGCGGTCAACTAAGCCCTTTTTTGCTGAATGGCTTTGGCAAAGTGAGATGTAGAATGGATAGACACCTTGCTAACGATTAAATTTGACTCCTTTAATAACTTATTATCAACTGTTCAAACTATACATGTAATCAGGCTGCGCTGCATTCGGTTGAAAGCTAATAAACAAACTTTATTATTACAAAAGTAAATAACTCAGACTTGAAAGTCTTCCTCGTGTAAAACTTCATCAAGAGGACTCGAAGCTTTGTACAGGTCAGTACTTCAAGTCTAACATGGACATTGCAATACGTGTTTCAATAAGCGGTTATGCAAGTATAGCCATTCTTGGTTCTGCTATGTGTCTCGGTTTATGTTTTCACTTCCAACTGGGCAGGGGCTTCTATCCCCCCTAAGCAGCCGGGCTCAAAAACTCACTTTCGATTTTCCCCCCTCAATAATATTCTACCATCCCATCTGACCAGTCTCTCCCCCCATATTTCAGACAATTTTACATTATAAAATGTTTCCCCCCTGTTTTCCACTGGGTGCACCTGCGCCCGCTTGGTATAGGGATAGAAGCCCCTGCACCTGGGCAACATGGTCAAAAACAAAACCCCCAAACCACGTTCTATCCTCTCGAGTAATTCTTCTGAGTTCATTTAACTTTAACAAACTTTACTATTTTTTCCAGCACTATAAGCACACTCTCATTGCTAAAGTCTCAACTAAGTCGCTATTTAGAAAAATGCTGCCAGGCACGATTACGGTCACACATTAAAATTACGATTATGGCGCGTCACACGGTAAAATTACGATTACGGCACTTCACACAGTAAAATTACGATTATGGCACGTCACACAGTAAAATGACGCTTGTGAAATGTCACAGTAAAATTACGATCATGAAACGTTACACAGTAAAGTTATGATTGTGAAGTGTCACACAGTAAAACTTTCATAAAATGCTTCTTTTCAGTTGCACCAGACATATCACGATCTTAAATTTCTAATAGACAGCGTCGGGCTTACTTCGTCTTGGGGTCAAGAGTTGCTGCCTTGGGTCAAACAAGGCCACAATCTGGACTAGCAATCCACATGCATGAAAGAATGCACATTCAGATGTGTATTTCATGCATGCCTACATGTAAATGAGCATGAGATTAAAAATACTTGACCGACCCTCGCTGTTGTAAAAAGCACGACTCGATAAAAAAAGAGTTGCTGCCTTTAATACGAAATTTAGTTCAGCATCAGAACATGATCCTGTTATACGTGACTTCACATCTTGCTTCATATCGTTCATATAGGATTATAGGTTGTTTCGTATAGACAGTTCAATTAATTTACATACACACATAAATACATATCCATATGCATTCTTGGACACATACATGTTATGTACAGTTACACATTCATACAGACATACATAAAACATACGCACATGTAGGCTTATAGATATATATATATATATGCATATACACATGCATGTGCACACAAATACATACCATAAATACATACACACATATCCATACATGCATACATACATGCCATAAACATATACAAACAAGAATGCATACAGATATATACACATGCAAGTAAACTACTATCTGAAATGAAGAAGAGATTTCCTAGGTTACATCGTCAAGGCGACCGTCTCTTTCAGCCTCCGTATCCGCTACCTGATGCACAAGAACCCACGAACATCGACGAGAAACTGGTCGAAGCCTTCCGTGAATCTGATGCGATTCTGGCGATTTATGTACATAGGAAAGTCGGGCGGAGTGAGTTTGTTGAATGCGTTGAGAAGTCGTGGGTAGTAAGGCGAAGCGGCGTGTTGACTCAGTAGTTCGTTCACCAGCTCACAGTATCGTTGCTAAAATAAAATGATTCAGTAACTAATAGTATTCCATCTTCTGCAAAAATGCTATTTTCTTCATAAATGTCTATGTCTGTCATTGTACCAGAGTGCCTTGTGTCACTCTGTCTTATGATTATAATAATAAACGAATATATATATATATATATATATATAGCGCTGTTCAGATGCAACAATAGTCAAGAAATGAGAGAATCAGTAAATGTCATTAAATAAAACTCTGGGGATGAAATTAATGTCATGTCATCCTTGGCATGGCAGATTAAAGTCATGGGACCTTTGTTATGTACGGTTACACATTCATACAACCATACATAAAACATATGCACATGTATGCTTATAGATAAATATATGCATATACACATGCATGTGCACACAAATACATACCATAAATACATACACACATATCCATACATGCATACGTACATGCCATAAACATATACAAACAAGAATGCATACAGATATATACACACATGCAAGTAAACTACGGACATGAACGGGAAGGGGGGAATAGGGAATGTTGCTGCTGGACCAACTACAGAAAAGGAATGCCTCCGCAGTGTTGGTACTTCTAGATCACCATGAAACAAGCAGGTTTAATAGGGATAGGGTTAGAAATAGGGTAGGAATGCCTCCTCTGACTTCCTGGAATTCCGACCTTTTGACCATCACGAACTTGCCTCTGGATAACTTTACTTATTTGAGCACTCGAGAATTGACTGGCTCTCTGCGCTTGGCCGCCGAGTAGCACCCTAAAAATTCTGAGATTACGATTACACAGCCTGCAGTGCAAGAATGCGACAAAAACTACAGTTCACACCTAAACAAATTTCACAGTAATCTCTTGAAATTTAAGAATATGTACTAAATTAATAACATTACTCAAGCAATGTCAAAATTTAGCCCACATTATTCTTATCTATAAAGTGAACCTTCACGCAACTATCATACCTTAGATTTCCTCTAGTTTAGGCCCTTGCACCAAGTTGCGATCTTGTCAACTTGTTTTCAATAAACGAATTTGAATTTTGAATTGAATGAATGAACTGGTATATTTACAATTATACATACATACATTACACACGTAAAAGCTAAAACACGATTAACCAATTTTTCCCCATACGGCAACGGCCTCTTTCGTCCTAAGCTGTCGTTAAACTGATGAAACACATACACATTACACACATACATAAATATTTGCACATATATATATATATAGTTACATACAAAATGCATACGTATTATATGCATATTGCATAAATAAGTACACGCATTCATACATTACACGCTTACATAAGGTCACAACCATAACAAGGTCCTTATCGAAGAAAATCCTTTTCGTAAAGACTGATAGGCCTACTTAACCGTTGAAACATTGCACTACAAAAAGAGCTAGAATGGCTTCCCTATTAACTCTGATTGGTTGCTGTTGTAGGAGCGGAAGTATCGACGTGAGCTACACAGTGTCGTATTCCAGCGAGGCAGTTATCACGAACAACACCGAAATAAACGATTTCATAGAACACGTCGTCTATCCAGACATCATCAATCTCTCCATTGATGGTTCTAACGTCACCGCAGACAACATGACAACGGAATCAACGACCCAACGTTTGTTCCCTTCACATCCAAGAATTCGCATTAACAGCTTATTCACTGAAACACAAGTTCTTCTGTCTACCAGTATCTTGTCCAACTTTTTAGAGCCCCATGCCCCACAGGGCAATTTAAAAAATTGCTCATGCTCCCTAGTGCGATGGCATGAGATGAATTCGAACCCCAGACCCTCTGGTCACAAAAGGCCGAACACCATCACTTATATATGGTATAATATCTACATCAATAGGCCTAATTCTTATGGTGACAATCGATGTAACCATCAATCAATGCAACCGATTGCAATATCACTAAATAAATCACTAACGTATTCGCCAGGTGGCGCTTACTATTTGTATTTCGCCGTACAAGATTTCATTGCTTGCATACAGCCTCTGTTCGCAAGATCAAGATAATTTGATATATTTTCACCTTAATGCTTGAAGGTGCATTTTGTTCAGAGCTTAAAATAGTCGGTCATTTTTGACGGTTTATAGCTAGTATATATATATTTTATAGTATACAATAATATGCTATATATATATATATAATCGTCTATTGTTTATTGAGGAAGATAGTTTAGACTGACACACCGAAATCTATTACAGTGTCCAAAAGAATTGTTGCTATGATACATTATATAACATTAATATTATTATTATTATACATATTAATATTGAATAAAATAATAATAACTATAATGTGATTTATTTCAGTTAAAATAGTGGCAGATGATCCGTGCGCTGTGGCAACTGCTTCCGTTTGTGAAGCCTGTTACAAATGCTCCAAAATACCAGCAAACATCGAATGCAACTACGGTTGCAACATCGACAACCAACGTTGCACGATTGTCGACAACTCGGGACCAATTTCAGCTTATACGTGCAGGTATGGAGTACGCCAGACTGGTGTCACGACAAATGGTTCAAAGACAAATGGCTCACGACAAATGGTTCACTTTTATATCTAGCTTCAAATCGTATTTATTTTTTCATCTTTAATCCCGCTTCGAGTTTAATTCAGATTCTAATAGTGTTTGCAGCTTCCAGTTTTAGTTATTTTTATCAAATTTCATCCCACTCCTAGTATTATTTATATTTTAAGTGTATCTCTTCATGTACATTTGGTATCATTATCATCCAAATTCGAGTTTACGTTAGATCTTCATCGTATATCCAGCTTCCAGTGGTAGGCTAGATATGTTTCTTATCGTTCATTCCACTTCGAATTTAATTTACATTTTCATCGTATATCTAATTAGTACACGATACTGCATAGTGAACCAAGTGTCTGTGAACCATTTGTCTGTGAGCCACTTGTCGTGAACCATTTTGTCTGTGAACCATTTGTCGTGGAACCCGCTGGACTACAATACACTAACTATAGTCTTGACTAATGAAATTGATGTCTGTCAATATTAAGTTGTAGTATACTTAGATCGAAACGAATACGATGTCATGTTTGGCGTGTTGTTGATGTAATCCTATATGTAATTCATTTATTTCTAAGCCGTTATCATTATTAATGGGGCGTTATGGTAGCTCGTAGTCGGACAGTCTCAGGTTCGAATTTCGAATCTACCTCAAGTCTTTGCATGCTGCAATTGCTCAATAGGGACCTGGTGCTAGTCCTGCGCTTGCAATTGCGCTGTGAGGACAGGGTGTAATTACTGCATTTTTTTTTATTTATTTTTATTTATTCACACATTTATATATCGCCTCTTCAAGTCTCCTACTACACAGAGGCGGTCCCGACTACAGCCTGAAGGTGTGCCGGAGTTTACACGCAGAAGCGCAACCGGCGACCTTCACCACTACACTACCGCGCCCCTTATTAGACCCCTATAATTGATAAGACACTGCATGGTACGCAGAATCGGCCAATATCTAAAATCAATTCGAGCTGTAGTCGGGAACGCATCTGAACAGGTCAAACTACGAGATACTCCTAATGAACACTCAACAACAATACAGGAATATGTTGTGTATGATTGTGTTTGTGTTCCAGCTGCATGAAGAGCTATCTTCCCGTGGGAAGCGACTGCGTCCACAAAGCTATAATCATCGGAATCCCTGTTGCAATCGGAGCTGCCATCATTCTGGCTCTTCTCATCGCACTCATCGTCGTCTGCTGCCAAAAGCACAGGAAATCTAATAAATCGAAGTCAGTACAATACCATCGCAACATATTTATGTGGCGCTGTATAAAGTCGATATCATAATAAATAGCATACATAAAATGTAGACTACACATGTTCTGTTAGGCTCATAATTCTAAACAATAATACTCGATCTTTCGATGATGTGGTGATGCGGTGATGCGATGATGCGATGTTTGTCTGTCCGCGCTAACGCTCTGTAATTTAAATTTAAAAATTTATCTGCTGCGATGAGGCTCGATCCCGCGACCTATAGCGTCGCTGGCAGACCTCGCTAACAGATCGGCCAACAGAGCCC
>JAQFXW010002166.1:0-13510 GCA_034693945.1 Dendrobaena attemsi
GATCTTCCAAAATGCCAGTGCATCCCGGTATGGTGCTGGCGTGCGTATCTCTTCTATGTATTTGGCAACCTGATTCTGTATGGAATCTGAGCGGGTAGAGAGAGATCAACAGTAACACTGTCACAATTCTGAAACTTCTGAGAAAGGTATTTAAATCGCTTCATTGCTGGTTGAATGGGGTGACCATTAGCAGAAGTAGACGAGGTTGATGGAAGCGATTCCACCTCCTGTGCCTAGTGATCCAAGTGACAACTGACAAGTAGGCTAGTCTACATTGTTCATAGAACAAACCGAATTTACCTGTATCTAATATTTCGATCATATGTCATCGTGGGAGCAAGAAGCTACCTATGCTCTGTTATGTTATCCATACAAGTCTGTCCAGCTGAAAATTACAAGAATATATGGTTCGCCTATTACCGAATGCTACAAATTCTAGTTCAACAGAAACGCAAACAAATTATTTTTTTCGTATTTTCAACAATTTGCATTCTGAAATTAATTATCGTTTCTTATTACTATTCCGTTTTGACATTTTAAATTTTCGTTTCTATTCAATTTCCGTTTTGCAAATAAATTCCGTTTACGGAAATTCATAATTTCCGTTTCAGATTCTATTACAGTTCACGGAAATATCACTTTTGTCTACTTAGTCTACACACGCTGAGTGTTGAGAGTGACTATGATTCTATAGTACCAAGCACTTAGCCAGAAATAAAGAGTAGGGCATCCATGGGAGTAGCCAAAAATAAAGAGTAGGGCGTCCATGGGGGTGCATGTAGTGACCACCCATGCCGCTAAATTTTGACGCCGCGAGTTCCTAAGGGGCCGTTTAAACTCTAAAATCATGACAGTTGAACACTGCGATTCGGAGTTGGTGAACTGTATGTTTTTATTATAAGTGTCTATGTACCACAGTACCATACATGATACAACATAAAAACAAGCAGAAGCTGAAATTTAATAAAGGTCACACAGTGAAGTATGCAACCATGCATGTGAGAAAAACCAAAAAATACATGTGAGACAAAGCAAAAGAAGGCTCACTGCTGAGGCACAAAGTCCACACTTTACACTTCTGAAGTTCTCAGATTATAAGCATTTAATATTACTCAATTATCTTTTTTTACACTAAGTTGTCAATAATGGTGAACTGCATTTTTTAAACATGTATTTTGTACCATGAGAACTTGAGGTACACACTTGTTGAATGGTCAACTCAGGGCATAAAATCCACATTTCTTAAGTTCACACATTACACGCATTTTCTATTACAGTGCAACAGCATCGAATAGGCTCCGTTCCTAAGGGGCCGTTTACATATTATATAAACGCCTAAAATCGCAATTTTTGACTCCTTATTTTCTTGATGTCGTAAGTTGCTTTTAGCTCATGGCAGCACGTTGTGTTAAATGCAGAATCGTTGGTAGACTGGTAGCACACGAAACGCATGCAAAGTGTGTATGTCCAAAATTACAGTGGATCCACAGCGCAATTGGAGACTGGTCAGTGAAGTATTACTTCACGGATAGTCTGATGTATGCATAAAATTGGGCATTCTGGATATTGCTCAGATAATAGAATGGAGCTGATTTTTAATAGAATTGCAAATAGTGAAGCAGGATTACACTATGAGTTTTTGTGGTTGATGGCTGGTTGCCAGCTAGAATTACACTTAGTCAGAAGTAATGACGTACTGTGCAGCAGATCGCTGTTGTGTTAAAATGAATTGGTTACCCCCAAGTGAGGCAAAAAATCATAAAAAGTTTATATAATTAAGGAAATTGCAGTGGGATGGATTATTTAAATACCAAGACTGGATTATAAGCAGAAAGATTACTGCCGATCTTATAGTAATTCTTTTCTTTAATTTTTGTTTTTATATTGTAGTGATGAAGACCTCTTAAAAGATGACAGCATTTCTTTAAATGCTTTCCCTATTGGAAAGGTATAGCATACACATTTATTTAAATAAATGCATATTTGTGACTGTTCTAGAATTAGACATCAGTTCAATTGCTGCTTGTGGAACTTTGAGTGTACTATTGTCTATTTAAGTAAGTAAGTATATTCTTTATTCATCCAATTACTAACCGCATTTTGGTTTATGTATGTTAATAAGTTCAGTGTTCTTATTGTACTTTAGCATGCATTCCGGCTAGAAATCATTCTTAACACATTTACTGCGACTTGAAATTTAGTTCAACAGAGAGAGAATCTAACTGACCATTCGATGGGGTTACAGTGACACCAACAGGTCTATTGGTCTCTGACGCGCAGAAGCCGTGTCATAATTTTAACTCTGTATACGCTTCGCGGGTGCTTGCCGCTGGTCTAATGGATCACAGCCTGTGCTGAATAGACTCAAATGCTAATCACATACGCACCACTGCTGTCAAAGATCATTGAAATGACAAGATCCATTGTAGCATTGTTTGCCTTGTTAAGCCTATCAATACAGGACTTTGAAGAACGATATATCTCGACCCTTGCGTCCAGGCACAAGGCCGTAGCCAGGATTTTGTTTCGGGTGGTGTTTTCCAGGTATATAAAAGCGAATTCCACAATATCGAAACTCCACTACTGATTGCAGTCTTGCTGTCTTCTGAGCCACTTCTAAGCCTTGGTCCAGAAGCACACACACACACACACACATATATATATATATATATATAATGCTGCAAATTGCTAGCAGTTGGCTATTCATGAGTCATGCATCCAAGCCCAAACCCTTACTCAGTGGATGGTCATTCAATTAGCCAATCTCTGTGTGCAACAGAGCCTATGTTTATCTTGATGCAGGAGATGGAGGAGTTTGATGAGGATGAACTGCTTGGTGGTAGTGACGAAGAGCAGCCAGTGACTCGTGCAGGTGCTCAAAAGACGGCTGTTGTTGAAGAATTGGGTGAGGAGGAGGAAGATTTAATTCAGCTGGAAGTTGAAGAGCCAGATGAATTAGATGAGTAAGTCTGTTTTCAAACTCGGCTTTATAAAAAAGTAAGTTTTCTGTAGATGTCAGGTAATTTGTTTTTATGAACTTTGTATTAACTTATTTATTTGACTATCCAATATCCATGCCATTGTACATTCAATGCCTGAATTATTGTCGTCCGGTTTAGTCATATTCCTCTGCCTTGTTATAGTTCTTACAATCCGCGGTTTGGTGCTGACCGCTTATTGTGGCTGATGCTTTACGGACCGGGTGACATAGGGAAGGATGTATCGCCGTCTTCTACAATCTGTGAGGAACTACTTGGGCTTCTTTTGCTGTCAACACCTTCCCCTGCCATTACTCCTCTTCTTCGATAGTGCATAGTCAAGAAATTCTGAAAATCCTAGCTACTATTGGCTCTAAATTGGAATTCATTGATCGAACTACGTGTGCTTGTTGGAACTCACCGGTCATCATTTGTACAGTTATCTGATTGCTGTTCGCTTATTTTAAAAATTTTCTTCTTTGTTACTAAAACAGCTTCACCTGTGGACACATCATGACAGAAATGTCTCATTATATGCATTACATTGATATCAGTTTTTATGTTGATGCATAATGCATATGTTTGTCATACATAGGTAACATCATTTGGGTACATAATGACTAGATCTATTGTCTGCTTGGAAATATGTTTACCACAGAAAGTCTCCTCAATTGGTTACTTTTGTTTCATTTGCAGGCGTCTTTCACAATGGAAATGTATTCTAAGGCATAATTGTAGTAAAGTTTCAACACCTCTTGTCACTATCAATAATGAGTTTTCCTGTCTTAGTTGTTTTGATGAGAGATTTTATATTTGGTTTTGATCTAAATGATTTTTATTTGATACCTATTTAGGGCAGCAGTTTATGGTCATTCGAGTAAGGATTTCATCTCTGAAAGTCAACTGCATGAAGATTCGGTAACAACTACAGTATGCATGTTACTTAGATCTTTATGTGTAGGCCTATAATTATGCAAAGGATAATTAATGTTCCATGTGTGTATAATGTACATGGAGCAAAGGGTGTTGTAGAAAAGAACTTTAGGAATATATATCTATATAAATAGAGACGAATTTCTGTCAGTGTTTGTGTGTTTCTGTCTGTCCGGCGATTTATTTCCACAGTTTTACACCTATTCATTCCAAATCTTCGCCATTCGCTCGGGGAACACCTGGGACACAGGGCTTTGACAATAACATGCGCGACCTATCTATCGGAAGCGAACAAAAGAAGTCAGTTGCACGGGATAAGGTAAGTTATTTTCGTAAGCTAAGTCAGTTGCACGGGATAGGGTAAGTTTCGATCCAAAAATCTGTCCCTCTCGAGCAATGCAGGGTTCCTCAGCTAGTATAATAATAATAATAATAGAGATTTGAGTGCCATAGTTCGTAAGCAGTCGAAGGAAATCGACGCAACGATTCAGAAGCACTCATACTTATATACATATATATGTGAGCACTAGGACCTTTCATGGATTCACTCTTTTTTGTTTATCTAATTTCTTGACTCTATTAGTAGCTTGCAAAGTTGTGGGTGTATATGCTAAGTCAAGTAGATCTGTCGTCTTATGTTTGATGCAAATTTATAGGAATTGAATTTTCCAATTGTATGTATGTTATTGTCGGACATAAATACGAAGAAGTCCATTTTCAGGTGCTACCTGATGAGCAGATGCTATCCATTGACCACGCTGGTCAGAATTCCATGATCGAAGCTTTCCAGGATGAGTCTTTTGTCGATGAAAGACTTGAGGATAAAGATGAAGAAAATGCTTATGAAGAAAGTGAGTCTGAGAATGAGGACGATGAGGACAGTCGCCATCGAGGACGATTTCGAACGGAGAGGCCAAATGTTGTCCGGCTGCCATCGTCACAGCCAAAAACGGACATACCAGATACTCTTGGTAAGATTTGTTGTGATCATTGTCGATCATGTTTTGCAGCTCCTCATGGCTTTGGTTAGAGGTAATCTGATACTATATGGTCATTGAACTGATAATGTAGTGACATCAACTCATCAAGTTTAGTCGTCTTGTAACTCAACAAACTGATATTGCCATAGTGTTTTTTAAAGTAAGGTAAATGTAGCTGACTATCATTTCTGATTACATCTTGCATTTATAGTGAACGGGTTTCCTACTTTTTGTCTCCAGAAATTAGCAAAGAAGATCAAGAAAAAATTGAAGAATTTATGCATCAAAAACCATGGCAAAAGAATCGCAGGGGCCAGGTTGTTAGACGAGGTGGACCGACAAACATGAGCGGCTTACATTTTGAAAGTCGTCCTATTCTACAACAGCCTTTGCGACCAAGCATGAGTGGCTTTGTTCGCCACAGTGGTATGTTTAGAAGCCAGTTCCGGCTTATGGGTCAAACTCACATGGGTAATACGATGCGACTAGCGAGACCAGGACAGATGTTTGGCGCTGGTGATGGTTTCTTAGGCCGTGCTCCAGAAGAGATCCCAAGGCATAAGATCCTCATCAATCCACATTTTCGTGGTGGTGCACGACCACAGCAGCAGCAGCCACGTCCGCCCTGGCCATCAAATCAGAGTGCTTCAAATCCTAGGTCAACTGCAAATACATTTCAGCAGCAGCAGCAGGTGCCATGCGTGGCACAGTCTCAGCCTCCATCTCAGCCACAGCAACCTCCTCAAGCACAGTATCGTCCTCTGATGAGTGTCGACCTGACCCAAAGACCTCCTCAGTTTTCGGTAAATTACTCCTTTATTGCTGACATTTTGTGCATTCGTTTTCTGCATTAGGTTCATTTGTATGGATGGCTGAATAGGAATTCTCTAAGAAATTGATTTGTGAATCATGATGTTAACCTTAAACTGGTTTTGATCTGGATGTTAACCTTAAACTGGTTTTGATCTGGATGTTAACCATAAACTGGTTTTGATCTGGATGTTAACCTTAAACTGGTTTTGATCTTGATGTTAACCTTAAAATAGTTTGATCTGCTATTGTATTACACCTTGTGTCTTAACACACTGGCATCATAGATGCTATGAATTATTTTTACTGTTTTCATAGTCATTAAATTATGTTAACTAAATTGAAGAATAAAAGTTTTGGTCTTTTCAGCTGCAGACCAATGCGATGCAAAGACATCCCTCAGTTACTCAAAGACATTTCTTGGGTGTACCACAGAACTTCCCTTCTACTCCTCAGAATCCAGTACAAATGCAGTTTCAGCAAACTGGTACATTTTCATTTTATCAGACAGTGTGTACTCAAGTTTGCATTTTACTTCCATACTTCAATTAGAAACTGTTCGTTAGAAGCCATATCCTGTATATAGTGTTTTTAAGTAAAATTGCAAGGTGTCAGTTTCAAAACCGTGGATATAATAGTATAGATTTAAGTTTATTCAGATAGCTATTATTTAATAAAAGTTTTATGATTCCGCGACAGTTCATCTAGCAACATTTCATCTTTTCCGTTGTTCTGCTTCTTTGGCATATCAGAGGTGTTCTTTATTGTTGGGCATTCTGATTCATGTGATCAGCGATGGGCATGAACTGTGTTTTAGGTGTTCGACCTAATTTTCCTCCTTCAAGAGGTCCAGAGCCATCGATGTTTCAGCAGCCACAATCTCAGACAGTCGTTCAGTCTTCTCAAGCACTTCAACGACCGCCACAGTTCATACGTGGGCAACAGCCGCCAAACCTTCAACAGCATCAGCCTCAGAATTTCTCCAATCCTCCGCCACCTGCCCAACACCCGAGCTTTCCTCCACACATCCAACAGCAGCAGCAGCAGCAGCAGCAGCAGATGATGCGAGCAGTGCAGCAGCCGAATCTTCAACAGTCTAACTTTTCTGGTCAACCTCAGCCAACCTTTATGAATCAATCGTTTCCTGGACCACCAATACAACAGCAGGGTGGTTTTCGACTGACACAGGTCGTACAGTCGCAGTTTGTCCAGCAACCTCCTCAGAGGAGTCCCATTCCCGGAATCCATTCGGGCCCTCCACCTCAAGCCTCCCAGAGTCAGACGGTTGCTCTGATGGCCTTACGTTCAGGCACAGCAATGGATGAGAGAATGCCTGATTTCAGCAGTGGTGGAAATACTCCACAGCTGGTGCAGCGTTTTCATGCTGGTTCAGATTTCCAGCAGCATCCGCAGCTAGAGGAAATTGTTGGTCAACCCATAGAAACTGTGGTGCACAGAACAATTCAAAGCCGCAATAACACTGCATCCGTGCATTCTAATGTGACTGGAACACAGCTGGGATTCAATGCAAACAAGTAAGTACTGATAGTAAATCCTTGCTCTATTGTTCAATACTATACTGTACCACTGTACTTTGATATCGCTCTTCTTACAGAGTTCAAAGTGCACACATGCCCTTATGGTGCAAGTGCAGTTGTACTGCTGAGCAACTGCGGGTGACGGATTTGCTCAAGGTTCTCACGCAACGGCTAGAAGCAGATTCGAACCTGCGCACCTTCAGCTATGAAATGAGGTTGATGAGATACTTTGCGAGTGATAAATGTGTTTGTAATAATCAGGTAGGGGTTTAGAATAATAGAAGAAACACTAGCTCTGTCAATTCACTTCTGCTAAGTGACCGTAATTCCCTTCAGTCGACTCAGTGTTCATTTGCATGGTGGTGGATGGCATTGTAAATTGAGATGTAGAACAAATGGCTGCATTTTACTCTAGTAATGGCGTGTGATAGTATTCATACTTGTAATCATATTTTGGTGTGCACAGTTTGATTATAAATCAATAAATAAAGATTATTATTATTCATTCATTTGAGAATTTCTATAGCACCTTTTCAAGTGGGACTACTCAAAGGTGCTCTCGACTCCAGCACGGATTAAATTTGGCTATTATTTTTTGATAGCTTATTAAGCCTTGGTTTTGCAATGTCTTCAGTAATGTGAATTCATGGGACTTTATGTTGTTAGTGTAATGAATTTCTAAGTAATTTAGTCATGTAGCAGTCCAGGCAGGTATAAGGCAGAAGAGTAACATTGACTTTTCAATTTTTTGGTTGATTGAGTAGTAAAGTAATGTTGGTCAATGGAAAGTATGATACTGTTGCTTAAGTGAAAATGTTTATGATTGAAGGCTATCAACTATGGGACAGAACAGGCAACAGCACTTTGGTCATGCAGTGGCTCAACAGATGACTCGTAATGTCACTCAATTGGAATCAGAAGTGATGAGAGAGCCACAGTCGACTGATCTGCAGCTGAAACAGAAGCTGGAGGATCGAGCGCGACGTTTTGCACAACCTCCATCTGCTCTGTCAGCGGTTGACATGACAAAGTCATTGGTTACGAAGAGACTCTCTGATACGCCAATTGATCTACTTGCGCCTTCGCCTAAGCTGGCCAAGCTCTTGGCCAGTAAGAAAGTCCTGAACAAGGCAGCTGTTTTGCAGAAAAGAAGAGAAATTATAGCCCAACAAAAGGCATCCATAGAACAGAGAAACATTGCAGAACAGAAAACTCAACAGACATTCTCCAATGCAGAAGCAATTATTAGTCAAGTAAGAAATTTTTTGTAGTTTCTGTCACAGTTTTGCCATTTATAAGTAATGACTAAGGAATGCATTCAGAATTTTTTAAATATTATTTATTTTACATTATAGTGACTTTAAAAATGTAGCTGATAAGTCTACTTCTGCATGAGTTAACTGGGCATGTGGTTATAGTTGATTGTTTTTGAGAAATGCAGTTTGTTTTGGTCAGAACTATGATTCGGATCTTCAAAGAGGTTTAGAACAACAGCGACTGCTTCGAGAGAGAATACTCAAGACGAAAGAGCTGAGAAGACAGCAGCAAGCAGCAGTACGTCGCAAAGAAGTGGAACAACGCCTTCGATCAGAAGGTAATTTGTGGTTACTGAGTTGTACATTGTAAACACCAAGCAGACAAGGTTTTCGATATTTTGTTAACGTTTTTGTTTTATGGATTATGTTTTTATTTGTTTGAATAAATCAACTCTTGTATCTCTATTGATGTACACTACAATGTGTCTCGATAAAATGTAGACTTCTAGAAAAGTGTCATAGCTCGGTCAAAGCTTTACGCATTTAACTCAAATTGTATAAGCAGCACCTTTATTATTGCACAAAATGCTAAACAGATTCTAGGCTAGACAGCTGTTTATTATCATTTGTCTAACCTCATGGTTACATTTTTGCTAGGGTTGTGTGTATTTTACAGAGATTAGTTCAGAATTATTTCCTACCCTGATTTGTCCATTTCTACCTTTGCATGAGATCTCTTGACTTTTGTTAGGTTAACATTCTTTGATTGGTGATGTTTCCAATTAGTAGATTGTGTGTTTATCTTGTTAGGTTTCACAAACGATCAGATTCAAGCGAGATTAGAATTGGACACTTCATTGAAAACGCCGGATGCTGCACAGTCGGGCAGTGGTGACAGTGCTGCAGCTACTCCGCTTACTGCTGCTGTGCCACTTGGAGGAATCAGTTCCTTTCAGCCGAAGGTTGCAGCTCCAGTTGGCAAGAAACCGACAAAGACGATTGTTGTATCGAAGGCTCAGTACAGAGCCATGATGGAACAGATGCGCATTACTGGTCAGAACAAAGCGTCTGATCAGCAGGCTGTGATCCATTCCAGTTCATCTGTGAAGTTGGTGCCACAGTCTGGCACTTCTAGGGCTTCTGGACTAATGGTTAGAGGTCCTCGACCATTTCTTCAGCCCAGAGTCAGTTCTGCAGATATGCTAAGATTTCAGAAACCAAGAATAGTGCAGCCGAAAACAGCTATGACACCTCCAGCTCGCTCGCCAGGTCAGGCAGTTGAGGCTACTAGACTAGGTGTGCCTGGCTTGCTACGAGCTCGAGGATCTGGTGGTCCATCTCAGCCTGGACGCATTGTTCAGCCACCAAGTGACCAGAATGTTCCCAAAATCACTACGACTAACCTCTCTAGGGTAAGAAATTTGGTAATTTTTGTTCATTTGGGGGAAAATTCTTGGCGGAACTGCTGGGTGATGCGGATAATTATCACTACTGATTATAACAAATTGCTTGCTGTTTCTTACAGTGATAGACAACGAATTGTTCCACTGTTTTATAAGTAATACTTATTTTTATTCTAAAGTTATTTGCATTTCTAATTTTTATTTATTTTGTCATTTTGTCTTTCAATTTATGGCTGTGTATTGTGATATAATTCACTGTGATATATTCAATTACATTCATAATTATTTTTTTATCATTTATTTTTTTATACTATGCCTTGTGTACAAAGTGATGTAGTAATAGTTTTACCAGTCTAGTGATGTATAAATTTGTTATAAAAGGCAATAGTCATATTATGTGAATGTTTGCTTGTGTGTATGCTTGTCTGCGTAAATGTTTATTTGCATGTTTGGTTGACTGATTATGAAGTCTGGTGACATAATTTTTTTGGGGTGTTATGAAGAAGTACCTAAGATAGATTATTTTCAACTGCACTTAGGTGCATAGGTCTTGAGTAACAACAAATTGAAGTGATATCAGCTACTGCAATGTCAGAAATTGTGGCACATTCTTCGGGTTATAGATTACATTACATTTATTATTAGGCAGTTTGTCTGTCACTTTATCTTATTGGGAAAACAACAGGTCTTCCAATCTCTTGGGACCTAAAATTAATCAAAGACAAGTTCGTTAAATTATTTTTTATGATTCGGTTGTATGCAGCATATGTATGTACATTTGTCTAACCTAGTGGTTACATTTTTTATAGGGGTCTGCTTATTGCACGGTAGATGAATTATGTTATTGGTCAAACTATACTGATGCTGTCTTTTATAGAGATTCAGCCATAAGGCACAAGTTCAGTTTTGGTACTAAACAGTGAAGTTGCTGCTTCTGCATAGGAGACATTTCCATAGCTTTTGTCCATTTGGTGTTATAAAACCGTCATAGATTGTTAAACAGCCTACCTGTTTGAGCCCCTTTTGTTAGTGCCTGTTATGTTGGAAATTAATGGCTGGTAGAAGCTGAGGTCAAAGTTGAATTATTTAATTCAGGTTGCAGTCATTTTCAGTATTCATATGCTATGGGCGGGTGCTAAATAGGCTCCAGATCCTGAAAGTGACACTGTCCAGATGTTAGTCAGTTGATTTGTTGCAATGTCTTGCAACTGAACACAAGATCTTTTCTGCTGATTTTCTATTGAGCGTTTATTTTCCTCAGCTGAACTCCTAGAGGTCATTGTCTCACAGTGCCATGCTGACAAATGCTGTTTGCATTTTAACTGTGAAACAACTACTTATCTGCTGCTTTGCACTGGAAGTTGAAGTTCTATTGTAGAGAAGAATTACGATCTAAGTTGTTGAGAATTACTACAATAACCAACGGTGGAGTATTACAGCTGTTGCAACAGACTGCAGAAAATGTTTAGTTTGATTACCAAGAATTTTATTAGAGTTGGAGGTATTGCTGAAGGTTGTCCGGAATTAACAATAGAGACTGATTTGTCTTTGGAAACGTGTGGCAACTGTGGCTGTTATGAAGGATGTTTGTGAGTCGTTGCTGCCATTGTGTTCATATCATTCTGATCCAGTTGGTCATCGTTCTGGGTTTGCAGTTGTCTAGTTTATCTAGAACAGGATGCAGTTTCTGTTCTTTTCGTAGCTCCTTTTGTCTAGTTGACTCGTCATGTTGTTGATTGGCTCAAATTGAAGCATTTGCCTGGATTTTGGCAAAGATCACCCTCAAAGTCATTGTGTAGCTGTGTTCAGAGAATCATTGTGGAGTTTCTTTTGGAGAATGGAAGCGTGTTGATGACGATGTAGTAGTAATACATTCCTTTATTATGCATAATAAAATGCAATCATGTTACGTACTGCAGAGGTTTTAAAGGTAATGGGTTCACAAACTAGACTATGAGTCTTGCAGTTGACAGTTTATTTAGACATTTTTCGATCAGTGTCTTTGAATAAGGCCCTGTTCCTACTCTCATTTATTGACTCAAAGTTATGCACTCTTGCATATATAGTGCAGCTTAACTTCTGTTCCTATATGAATAAATCTCTGAGTATGTGATTACTATCTAAGATTACTGAATTGAACAGTGTGACTTCAATGCTGAATTGAACAGTGTCACTCAAGCTCTACAACATATCTTGTTTCTGGTTTGACATACTCCCTGTGTCTTTTGCGTAAGCTGGAATGGCACAGAGCTGCTTCACTGTGGTGGTAGTGCGTTGGACTGTGTGGAACGCTGTTCTTTTTAGACCCTGGATTCTGAGTATCCTCAAGACTGTGAGCATTTTCCCAATTGTTCTGGAGTATCATTTTCAGATCTCGCTGAAGAATTACACCAAGGACTTTCAAGCTGAAGCTTCTGTTTGCCATCATTGCCATGATGTGTTTTTTGGAGGATGACCCCACTATACATACATTGTTAGGTTATAAATACTTTACGTGTATACAACTGTGGGTTAATTAGTGTCTAGTTACATGCAACTGCTACCGAGTTTGCCTACAGAGTGTGAATCTGAATTTTGCCCTCTTGTCATAATAGGATGTTTGTCAACCCTTGGCGACTGTCCGGGTTGCCTTATCCCTGACTGCTGTGGTCGGAGGTAATGTACAATTTCTCCTGCCAAACGTGATCTGTGGGTGGAGTCAGAAACAGCTGCTGGGAAGGGGTATTTCTCCAACCAGGAGTGCTAAAAACTGGTTCATGTCCACCTCACAGGCTTTTGTCATCAGGCGTTTCGCCGTTTCAGCTGCTGATTCTGTCTTACTATTAGTAAGAGAGGTATAATGTAACTACCTACAGACAGCGGTCTATTGCCAGATGGCTTCTGAGTCCAAGCACTGGCATGACATTTGGGTGTGGTGATGTGGACTTTACTGACCAACGTGCAGTCTAACAGTGTAGAGGCCCGCCATGTTCTTGAGTAGTCCCCTAAAATTGACTAAAGTCTAGGCCCTTATGCAAAAGTGACACAGGCTATTGTATTTGTCAAATTTACCTACAAACTAGCAAAAAATTCAACCTTACAGTCGATTTATTTGTCATTTTATAATGTTTCTTCATGTGCATTATAAGGCGAACAGTCTGTCTTTGCTGTGATTCATCACAAGCTGCTTCTTATGATATCTTCTTTGTGGCATTGAAGTATATACAAGGCCAAGTGGTTTGTAAAACTACATACAATCAATCTGTAAATATATTTTTATATATTTAAAAATTAAAATTAAATTGACCAAAATGTCTAAAAGTACTAATAGAAATTTTATTTTATTTCGTGTCCCTGTCAATGACAGTAAGGTTCATTAATGTGTCTACAGAAAAGTTTCTTTGTCATCATATGTATCAGGTTCAATGTCAAGGCCTTTCTTGTCACTTGATGCTAGTACATCTTCGTAGAAGTCTTGCGCATCGTCAGGTACCTGAAAAAATGCCATTAGTTTCTGGACGTCTTTCTTCTTCGCCACTTGCACTTTATTTGTCTTATGTATCAGAGGTGCTGTATCTAACTCTGCAAGCTTTCTGCCTTTCTTTAGGTACGATGAAAACACAGGGCTCTGTG
>JAQFXW010002167.1:0-13509 GCA_034693945.1 Dendrobaena attemsi
AATGTGTCCAACGATCCATAGCGTTAGAAGGGGTTCGTCCAGTAGTTGCTGAAGAATGACGCACGTATACCTGACAGTCGGTTGTGCATGTCAGAGCACGTCGTCCTCCGAACTAAGCCTTCCATGCAGGTTCAAAATATAATTATGCATCTATCTGTAATTTATATGACTCCCGTTCAAGGAATCTACTCAGATCCAGACCCAGACCAGGTGAAAAAGATCAAAATGATAAGCTTTGAGCAATTTATAAAAAGAATTAGGAAGATGCCGACGATATGGCGCACAGCTTCAACCAGAAATTGGCAGCTTTTCCTTACGGAATCCCGGTATAGCCAAACTGACAACAGTCCATTCTCAATAATAATAATTATTATTACAACAAGAGCGGCAGTAGACCTGTAATTGAGAGGGGGCTAATGTGTTGCCGCAATCCTGAGTATCTTGAGAGAAAACCAATTTTCGCCACGTGCTAATTTCAGTGTAAACAAAGCCAGACGATTGTATGAAGCAATAAATGACAACAGAAGAACACTACAGAGACAGACCACAGAACTCTGAAAAATATCCAAATAAATATGCAACTATAGGGTTTACTTCCTGGAAAGGAATGATGCATTGATGCTAGCCTGCAAGTTAAACCCGGACCAGTGTTCACCAGCCCCCGCCTCCTTCAGACACCTTCAGAGGCATCTGCGTGACTTCATACATTCGCTTATCTTCTAGTAAGTCTACGAAACAAGAGTAAATTGGTATCAACACACGAGTAACTTGAGAAGGAGGGTAATGGTTCGTTTACGAGGACGCCGCTGTTGTATATTATACTACAAGGCGCACAAAATAATGATACTCAGTTGCAAACAGTCGTATATCATTGCCAGATGCCACAGCGCAGTGACAGTGCATGCCTGCATCCATTCAGATGCTGGGAGCAGCAGCAGCAGCCGCCACGTGCACTTGTTTCAGCTCATCCTCCTCCTCTGCAATTAATTGACATCGAGACGAAGCACGTGATGCTCTGTTTTCGGTTGGTTCTCCTCGTAATGAACGCTGTGTGTCTCGATTCCAGTTAATTTCACCTGGATGGCAATTAATAATCAACGGTCATCGTCGTCGTCGATTGTAAAACGCTTCTAGGATTTCCTGTAGACGACGACAGACTATGTTCTCATCGACTGCACTGGTTCTCCGCTGGGCTCTGACGACTGTAAGCCATCTCAAGCACTACTCACGTGTGCACTGTACACTTCGATGTAGATCGTCAACCAGAGAAGCGTGGCTGAGGTTTAAGGCTATAATTTATTATGTTTGGATACAACAATGACTTGCTAGCAGTATTTGCTCTCACTGGCATTCTTGCATAATTTCTTCCTCAACAGTTAGCGGATATTTACAGTATAGTTATCTTAATCTGCATCTCAGTTCTGACTTTCCGATTCAGATGAAGCTTTAGGACTGCTCTGTATAATTTTTATGTAGCTGCTGTCATTCATGCTGTGTGTTACTGGACTGACTGAACTGGTGACCCCGAAGTGCCGAACAACTTACTGTCACAGTTATCATCATCATACACTTCTGATTTGTCACTACGATCATCGCCATGATCATCATCATCATCATTATTGTCGTTTAGCAGTAAATCTGCCTTTTCTGGGGTTCTTTTAAAGGAATTAATAGACATATTGTTGGTTCATTCTGAAGCAAATTTATATTTTTAGACTATCTTTAGAAGTAAAACATTCAAAATTAAGCGCTGCACTAAATGGTTTGTTTGTTTTTTAGCATAGGTCAGAATGAAATGCAACAATCGTTTGAATGCAACATTTTGATGAATTCTAATCGATCAAGAGTTTAAAAGGAAATGTTTCATCTGAGTGTCTTGAGTGTTAAGTGAATCAATTGAACTGCACATTCAATGGCGTCATTTCAAGTTCTCAATTCTCAGACTTCATTTGTCACAGATACTTTTGAATTGCTTCACGTTTTCAAGTTGCCCCGGATTACATAAAGCAAAGCGAAAAGTTTGCAGACAGCAAAGAGAGGCACAGAATTGACATCATCTCTAACTGCCTCTGACAGACACTATTGTGTTGTGTTCCTCGTTTTCCTATAGACCTAGCTAGCTCTCCTGCTTGAAGGTCATTCTCTGACAAACTTTACGCTTGCATCTTCAACACCCGAATAACTGGATCGCTGAAGACATTCTTCTGACTTTGATGCGCGACGGACGAATCCACATTCAACCATATATCGAGCTATGTGGGCGCTACACCAATTGCGACGACGCATAGTGGGGTGCCAGTGTCCTGGTCATTGCGGTAGGGCATCTCACGGCCACCAAGGACTTCCGGTGGAGCGTCGATGTAGCGTGACGTCAGCCTCAGCAGGAGGAGGAAGGACGAACTGCTTCGACCGATTCATGGAGGTTGTGGCCAAGTGCCGGACGTCCACTGCGTCCTCGGCTTCCGGTTCCTCTTCCAGAGGAGGAGGAGGAGGAGGACAGGGACAGGTGGCGCCGCTCGACGACAGATGCAAGAACCTCAGCTGCAAAAGATGTCGATCGCTTTGCATCCAAATGATCCTCATCATTGTCAACTTCATCTTTCTGGTCAGTCAATCATTCTTATATACTAGGTATATGTGTAGGCCATAAAAAGAAATCCCCTACGTTTTTAGCTAATAGTTTTGTCAAAATTTGGAAGTTTTACATCGAATTTTACAGATTGAAAGGCAGTTCATATCTACGTACTACTGACAAATTTAATAAAGATATTTCAGACAGAACAAAAGAAAGTTATACCACCGTTAGTGAGCCAACCCCCTGCTTTTTGATGTCTCAAAAACTTTATATTGATGGTTAAAATGGCGTTTTACAGTTTGTTGCTAATATTTCCCACAAATGTTGAAATAATTTAATGAAAATTTACAGGCTTAAAGGTAATTCAAATTTACATACTACAATCAAGTTTCATCAAAATATTCCAAAGTAAAAGAATTTACAGCATTTTTAACGAGAACACCTCCTGAATTCTGATGAATTAAACAAGTGTGATACAACATGTCCTGGGTATGACATTAAACTGCATCCATCCTCCGCCACAGGGAACCATGAACTCCTAAGCCCGGATAAAGGAGGAAGGTTTGCCAGATGCGTGTCGATCCTCTGGCAGTAAAAACCCAAGACGAATGAGATCCGCAAAGAGCCACCAGCAGTGACCCAGTTAAGCTCCAAGATGTTATGATGTAGAGCAGACCTGCAGGCCTAAGCAGGACAAATGGTTGGAGAAAGTTGTTTGGAGTGAGGCATTGGACACATACGGGCTTTGACCCAGGATGTCTTCGTGCCTGTTCTCCTATAATCTTTTCAATCATGACAAGTTGTCCGGCTGCTCCAAGATATTAATGGTGTGGAGCAGACCTGTGGACCTGAAGAAGATACGGCACATGACGAAAGACAAACTAAGTCAGAGAAGTGGCGTTGGACACCAACGGGCACAGGACATTAAGTTATTGTTAGTTAATGCAACATGCGTTACACAAAAGGTGCTGTAACTTCTGTTAAATTTTAAATATTTTGGTAAAATTTGGCCTTTGTATGTAAATATGAATTCGCTTTAAGAATGTAAAATTTCATTAAAATATTTCAACGCTTGACAGAAATATCAGCAAAAAACTGTTAAACTTTCTGAGACATCAGAAAGCAGTGGGCGACGTCACTAAAGTTGAATAACTTTTGTTATATTTGAAATATTTTGTTGACATTTGGCAGTTATATGTATAATAGGAATTGCCCTTCAGTCTGTAAAATTTTTATTAGATATTCCTACTTTTGGTGGAAATATTGGCAAAGAACCTAGGGGGTTCCTTTTTTATGGCCCACCCTGTACATATAGTCATACTCATTGTGTTACTACGGATTTGGCTATTGCATTCACTTCCGTGCAGTTAATGTTGAGCTCCCATGCAGTCTCGTAGTGATAAAGGAGGGTAATATTTACTGCTCTGGATATTGCATTTATTGCCAGGTCATCTGGAGCTTCCAGTTCCATGGTGGAAAGTAGTGGAGGGTGCGACTTGTTGTCGTAGGCGTACACTGGTTCGGTTTCATTTATGCATTGTGTTTCGGCCAAAGACTGCTTTCTGTCAATCATATCTAGAATACTTCTATATCGCCAGAACCATAACTGACTCTCTGCTTCTCGACATAAATTTGAGATTCATAGCTGTAAATTTTAGGCTGTAAAGGCGTTGGCCTTTACCATCGACAAATGTCATTATTGTTTCTACATGTTTGACTAATGACTATTGCTATTGTTGCTAAAATTTCTATTGCTTTAAACCTGCTGTAATCATTTTTAAAACCATATTACTTTTTTCACAATTACGATAGGCTACTAGCTATCGTGCCCAGCTTCGTCATTGACGTCACATTCGTCATCGTCGTTAATATTGTGAATGCCATCGTCACTGTAATCGTCACGGACTCAAGGATGGCCTACATGGTAGATCACCAATGCTGTCATGTTAAAAAAATATACAATTCTTCGCAGGACAAAGAAATAGTGGTGACGGTCACCATTACTTGTTAGAGTCTTGTTGACCAGACAGCATCGTCACAATAGAAGTTACGCCTATGCTCGATACGCTCATCGGACAGAGACCATAATTTCCGACTGAGCTTAAACACAGTATAAGAACTTCTTGGGGTGAACTGAAGAAGGTGGGAAACTCGTCCTATAGTTTGCTGCAGTTGGTCAGCTGCTGCTGCTGCTGCCACGCTCCTCTCTTTCTCCCCTAAACCAAAGGAGAATCCTTCGAGGCTTCACTTGAACACAGAATGCCAGCAGACGTGAGATAGATAATAGAAATGCTGCTAGGAGGCACGAAGCTCCGATTGCGTTCCCATATAGACACAGCGATGGATGAAAGTGCCATCCAATTAGCTCTCGTCCAATTGACTCTCCGCCCAAGTAGCGCGTTTCTAATAGCGTTTATAATGCGAAAACGAATCTGTCTCTGATTCCATTCAATTTGCAAGGAAGTCCTGATTATTGTGGTACAGCAGAATAAGGAAAAATATCAGCTGCGCAGCACCTTATAGTTGTGCGATTTGATTGATCAGATGAGCAATAGACGTCGTGCAATATGCTCTCTATTCTTCTCCCTATAATCTCTTCAGAGTCAGTCTCTTTACGAGCGACCTCGCGGATTCGAAGCGCGTCTAAGCAGTATCAGCAGTAGGCCTACACCTAACAAGAGGAGTTACAGACATGTTTAGTTACGATACTAAAAATATGAGAATATGCCCGATTGCCGAGCTAACGTGTGAGGACTGAGGAGACAGAACTTAAATAAAGCCAAGTCCCCAACCAATGCATTCCTGTCTGGCGATGAATGGACGAAAGAATGGACCGCGATGCATTATTGGTTGACTTCCTTCGTCCTCTTCCTAATGCAGTCTGCAGTTCATCGTCTGTCATCAGTCAGAGTCAGATCTTGGATTCTTCTTCCGTCCTGTCACTACATCTGAAAGCCAGCGATAAATGAGCGCAGAGACTTCTTCTTCTTCCTCTAAGTCTAAGAGCAGCATCCGCAGATGCATCACTTGTCATCCTCATCACCATCAACAGCAGCAGCAGCAGCAGCTGCATACGGAGGCAGCTGTCAGCAGAAACAGCTGCGCAAAGGTCATTATTTTCGCCTGTTAGCCGTTGAGCATCGTTTGTAT
Organism: Dendrobaena attemsi; assembly: GCA_034693945.1. Classification (NCBI taxonomy): domain Eukaryota; kingdom Metazoa; phylum Annelida; class Clitellata; order Crassiclitellata; family Lumbricidae; genus Dendrobaena; species Dendrobaena attemsi. The sequence continues at coordinate 5,726 of JAQFXW010002167.1, forward strand.
TCCGGTAAAGAGACTCAGAGGCAGAGAAGTGTAGCAATTGGTCGTCGTGACAAATAGAGGTTTCAGCAGCTGAGGATGAAACTGCCATACAACGGACCAGACACTAATGGGAGAATACCAAAGTATGGCAGACGAAGAACAACAGATATTATATATCATAGTGATTCCACAGAAGCAGTGACTGCTATCGTCATAATTGTGGAGAATTCGACATTTAAGAAACAATCGCAGCGGATGAGTAACGAGGCTCTGTAGGTTAAATGAGAACATACAGACATAGAATATGAAGCAGGTATCTCGTCTGAACGGATGTTAAACTACTTCTTAGAATTCTACTTGGTTAAGTAGTCTATAGGCTATAAAATGCGGACGGAGAGACATTCTTGTTTGAAGGACAAGAAAAACGATCAACCATTGTATCTACAATTTGCTGTCGAAGGCTATCGCTATGTTCAATATATGCGCGCACCAAAATTGCAACTGCACTGAGGTTCCAGTAAAATTTGCGCGATAAATCCTATCTTTCGATGAATCAATAAATTATTTCATCTCAAGAAATCAGTAAACGGCAATCAGTCACTTAATTAACTAACAATCAACTAGGAAGTTGGTCAGTTGATTTAGTTGACATCTCCATTCGAAACAATTCATCTTGACCTCATAAGTATAGTTAAATTACAAGCATTGCTTTAATCTAAATCAGATAGGCCTAACCTTAATTAAATGGACTCCTTTTTGGTATGCCATTTGCAACCAGTTTTTATTAACTGTTCATACATAATAATTGTTTTGTGAATTGTGAGCAATAAACAATGACGAGATGAGAAAAGTGGATTAGACTTCACACTTTGATTCATTTCAGTTTGAGATCAGCTTTTAAAGACCTGAGCTGTTATAAAATGGTTGAAAGCTGAGAAATGACAGCGATGAATAGAAACGAGGAGCAAAAAAGGCAGAATAATCTCAGCCGATAAATTAATCGCAGACGTAAAGAGACAGACATAAATAGAAACAGAGGCAGTGAGACAGACCCAGACACAAATACAGCAAGACAAACTGAAAGATAGATTGGTAGCAGATGGGAGAGATTCTTTGAATTATAGCCAAACAATGCGATTCGAGGCAGAGAATATTGGGACAGACATCTTTCAGTGTAAGAGTGGAAGACTAATGGAACAGCTTATTTTCTTATGTCTAAAAGAGAACACAATTGCAGCTTTAAGAAGAAACAGACACCAACATCACCAGCAACAACATCACTTACACCAGCATCAAGATTTCCAACATCACCGGTGAACACCATACACACATCATCATCAACTGCAGGATGATCCATGGCAGTGCGACATCTCGTCCGTCTATGACTCATGCTCAGTGCAGACAGGACAGAGACTGTATACGACCTCCATCCACGGCCTCCCTCCATGGTCTCCCTCCATGGTCTCCCTCCATGGTCTCCCTCCATGGTCTCCCTCCATGGTCTCCCTCCATGGTCTCCCTCCACGACCTCCCTCCATGGTCTCCCTCCATGGTCTCCCTCCATGGTCCCCTCCTTCCATGGTCTCCCTCCCTCCAAAGCTCCATCGACCGGACGGAAGGGATCGACAAGCGACGGCCGACGCCTATCGCCGAAGAACGAATTCGATGACGATCCCGAAAACCGATAGATATCGACTACGACGACAAATCGACACACACTCACTTCCGGTCCCATCCACCGATGACGACGAAGACTCCATCGATCCCACCGAAGAAGTCTCTGCTAATCTGTCTTCGCTCAGATATGGGGAGAGAGAGACAGACAGACAGACAGACAGACAGATAGACAGATAGACAGATAGAGACATAGACAGAGACAGAGACAGACAGGCACATATAGAGACAGAGACAGAGACAGAAATAGACACAGACAGAGATAGAGACAGAGAAAGAGAAAGAGACAGAGAAACAGAGAGGCAGAAAGAGGCGTCGCTACCGTCGTCTTCGGCGGGCAAGAGCAGGGGCTGAGGGGAGCAGAGGGCGATACTGTCCGCTTGCGGTGGTCTTATCTTCGCCCGTCAATGGAGACACGGATTGCCTTCGCTTCCTCTTCCTCCGCCTATACATCCATGAATAATCCATGATCCTCACTCCAGATACGAACACGTCCGCGCTCCTAACGCAGCGTCATTCCGTGTCTCTTACTCGCTCCATAGATTGTTCTGCTTCTGTCTGTCTGTCTCTCCGTCAGACCGTCTGTCTTCCTCTTCGTGTGTCTTCCTCTTCGTCTGTCTTCCTCTTCGTGTGTCTTCCTCTTCGTCTGTCTTCTTCTTCGTCTGTGTGTCTCTTCGTCGTCCGTCTGTCTGTTTGTTCGTCTTCCTTAAAACCTGCGTCGATAGGCGTCGATAGAGTGCAACGTTAAGGTTGTTAATTGCATTGAAACAACATTTCTCGCTGGAGATGCATCAGAACAATTCGGTGATGAGTCTAAGGGAAATCGTTATCACTTCATCTTCGATTCACTTTATCGGATGTTATTCCATTACGCCCTGTCACATTATCTGTCTCATTATATAATATCTTATTGTATACAGGAGTCGATTCAGTTTGGCCAAATGTATCAATTGCTGGTATCAATTGTTACGTGGAGATGAAAACTCGCTGAACTACATGCACTTTGTTCGGCGAAATATCAATTAATACCGGAAGATTTCTTTGACGACCGGAGAATCTATGAGGCACACACATACATATACATTGTATAGTCTACATGAATGCGTTTGTAAGCCTAGTATTAGTGGAAGTATCAGTAGTTGTAGTCTAAGGGATGATGTGCATGTTACACAGAGCGTGAGAGAGACAGATAATGTGGAGGGACAGATAATGTGGAGGGACAGATAATGTGGAGGGACAGAGTAGGTGGCGGGACAGAGAATGTAGAGGGACAGAGAAGGTAGAGGGATAAAAGAAGGTGAAGGGGCAGAGCAGGTGGGGGGGGGGAAGAATGTCCCTGGCGTACTTGTCTCCTATTTCATAATGCACTTCCTTATTTATGCATAAGGGCAGATCGTGCATCCGATGCATAAGCGCCATCTAATTCTTCTCTCAGTCTATGTATAATTATATCTACATTATACATATGTGTGTATATTATAACGTTGTCTCTATAGGCCTAGCTTCTCTGCCATCTATAGTGGGGGACCGAAACAATTAATTCGTTGTAGTTTTCACTCTCAATCCCTAACTTCTGGTCAAAGCCTTTCACTGTCATTTGCTGAATTTAAATTCTTTTGCTATAATTATGTTTCTACTCGTTCTCGTCTCTTCGTCTAAAATTGTTGCTTCTGAACTTCAGTTTCCATCTCAATTCGATCTACAATTCGTGTAATTCAACACCTTCTCTAAACTTAACTTTAGGAAAGCTTTTAACGGCTCATAACCAAGTTATCGATCTATCGATTCATCCATCCATCCACGCATGATACATATACATTGTATAGTCTGTGGGGCGCGGTAGTGTAATGGTGAAGGTCGCCGCCTTCTAACCGATGGGTTGCGTGAGGACCTTTAGCAAGTTCTTCACTCACAATTGCTGAAGCGCTTCGGCGTGTAAAATCCGACACACCTGTGGGCTATAGTCGGGACCGCCTCTGAGTAGTAGTGGTCTAGAGGCGGTATAGAAATACACAAATAGAAATACACAAATACAATGACCATTTTCTGCATTCTTGAACTTAGTCGGTAGACAGCCAACGCAGTAAATTGAAACGAACTCAAAAATTTCATATCAAATTGAATGCGTAGTTTATATGTACACAGCTATATCTCTTTGACACTTTTAATTCTGTGCGCTTTAAACTATACCTACCGACAAAAGCAACGATCGCCTTCGCCACCTCACCTTCTCCTCTGCTATAAAGCCAGACCGTTACACATGCGAGCTTATAGCGTCGAGGGACTACGAAGAGAGCGTGAATGAGTCGTCAATGGTATAGGCCTACGTAGATAGAACACACACAGCACACTCTAATGAAGACTTTTATTTACATCATCACATTATTCACCATTCAGTAGAAAGCGCTTCTGAATTGATATCGAAAAGTCGCTTTCTGTATATTTAATTGTAGTATGCCTTACATCACATTATGCAAAGCGTTGCATTATCGACAGTCATTGTTCGGATGTCTGTTTATCATTAGACCACATTGGTCGCCGTAAGACGTCGAAATCGAGCCATTACGGTAACTGCTCTTCCGTCTATTGGTCGGACGGGGTGCGCTTGTCTCTAAATGGCGTGCGCATCGGCGGGGGGGAGGGTTCCATGGTAATCAGTCAACTGTGGCCTCACAGTCTTTTGTGGCGTCTTTGAATCTCATCATCATTACTGCACAGTCGTAGCCTGTCTTTGTCTCTATATTTGTTCCTCTCCCTCTGTACATCTCTTTCTTCTCCTATCCGTCTGTGTGCGTCCTGCCCTGTTATTAGATTCGTGTGTGGCGTAATGCATTTGAATCAAACTGTTTGCAATAATGCATTGCTGCATATTATATGCATGACTAGTAATTGAATACATATGATCATACATCGGTATGTTTATATGTACACAATGCAGAGGAATATGTATATAAGATATAGCACGATAAATATGTGCATACAGTAGAGACATGCTGCCTTACGCACTTAATACATGTATGTCACTTTATAAAGCTGTTAAACACACTACTGTATATTAGAGCTTCAATAAGTTGGCATAATGTGTACAGAACTACATATTATGCAATAATATGCATACACAAGCACCTTTACGTTTGTTCTGTCATTATATATATTATATTATATTGTATATATATATATACACGGTGGACTCTGAACAACAAACATTGCACGTGCATGCGAGTCTTTTAAACGGCACCTAGGCTATAGCAGTCGTTGAATTGATGGCGAGGAATCTATTGCTATGTGCGTGGGGTTCAATGAAGTGTTCCAAGGTTATGATGCGCAACCAAGGTTATGATGCGCAACATACAAGTATATATACTTCCTACAGAAGATATAATGCATCGATATGTAGGTCCCGTCTAGGGTGACGAATGTCTGTCGCTGAGTAGGCTAAGCATACTTCCGTGACGTGCCTTCATTATGATATGCAGATGATGTAATTAGCCATAGATCCAAGCAGACGAACATTATTATCGACTATCATGGATCGTAATAGCAAATGTCGCATTTATGCAGCGCCCATTTCGCGCCGATATGAATAGCCTGCTTATTTTCGCAGACAGCCAATCGAGTCAAAATCGATGCCGTGGGTTCGTGGTCCCATTATAGAAGCCGAGGTCAAAAGGTCAGACAGGTAGACGCGATTACGCTAGATTGCGTTTCGTCTCGAAAGGATGAAGCACGGTAGATGATATGCCTATTAATATCCATGCAGTGCAGCTTGGTTTACTGTTATATGATGACCTCCATCGAATAAGTCTGGATCGTGGTAGATTTTATGATCAATGATGACTGTTTGTCATGCTTGCACCTTGTGTTTCCACCTGAAACTCCTCTCCACTCCTCTCCACTCTCCACTCCTCTCCACTCTCCACTCCTCCTCTATACGCAATTATCTGACATTAGCCTGGAATAGAATTGTGCTGCTTGCCGACGGTATAGGTCCACGCATGCGCAAACGCCTCATTGGATCTACTTCCGTTTAGCTTCAGAATTCGCTGCGCAGATAAAATGCTTACATACATTGATATGTGTATTATTATAGTTACTGGATCGCTAAATGACCCAGAAAGTTCCGATTATCGCTCGCGAGGGAATCTAACTGCACAAAAGTCAAACCGAGGCTCGACCAGACGATAGCAGATTGAACCTTTAACAAGTCCATGCCGCCCCTACCGGACGCCCTACTGATTCCCGGTCGAAGACATACCGTTGACTGAAGCTTTGTCATTTCAGTAACTATTAATACACTAGTGCTTACATACTCATGCACCTGCCATTTCTAGGTGGCTTAATAGTCACGTGGTCACTTTCTCGTTCTTTTCTCACGTAGGCCTACTGCAACTATGCAACAAAGATCTTTATCGGTTGTGGGACCGACTGTTTGAAAAAGCTTCCCACTTGCCTTTCGACTTCATTTCATTGTCTTCTTTTAAGACTTTTCTTTTTGACCGAGCCTGGATCGGGAGCCCCTCTGAGTAGAGGTATTGAAGGGGCGCTATGGTTGACTGATTTTGATTGATTGATTGGTTGGCTCTTCCTCTGGTTATGACAATCGTGTATGCAGTACATGGAAGTTCTTTGCACTGTGCTTAAGCATCAGGCTGAATTCAATTCCATAACAATATCGATAGGCGCTATGCTTATGGTGACTCAGCCTATACAAATGCAGGTGTCAACATGTATGCTTTTGTATAGGGTAAAATCAATCAATAAATCAATCAATCAGCTAAAATTCATATAGCGCCCCTTCAAGATATCTACTCAAAAGCGCATTCACACATTTCTATACCGCTCCTTCACGTCACCTACTACTCAGAGGCAATCCCGACGACATCCGGGAGGTGTGCCGGAGTTTACATGCCGAAGCGCCACGAGCAATTGTGAGTGAACGACTTGCTCAAGGTCTTTACGCGTCGTGTGGGATTCGAACTTGGCACTTGCTACCATTCGGTTGCAAGGCGGCGACCTTCACCGCTACACTACCGCGCCCCTAGCAGCGCTTTACTAAAGAAAAGCAAATCTTCATTGGTCCATATGGGACTTTTATAGGTCTATATAGGCCTACTATTATATCCGTTAAAATTAAATTACTGTTAGAAGGTCTTGTTGTCCTTGGTCTCGAAGTCTTGAATTCGAGTTCGCTCGAGTCCGTTTTGAAAAGTCTTGGTCTTGGTCTTGAGACAAGAAGTGTTGGTCTTGAGACCAAAAGTCTTGGTCTTGATCTTGAAACAAGAAGTCTTGGTCTTGAGACCAAAAGTCTTTGACTTGATATTTCAAGACTAAGACCAAGACTTTTTGAAAAGTCAATTTAAACACTATTAAATGATTAAGCTTATTTACTTATTTATTAATCAGAAAGCTATAGATTTGGAAGTGGAACGCGTGCGTCTTTTCTAATTATTTTGAGACGTTGGATAATTGAAGGGCTTATTTACAAAACCTGTTAAGTCACTTGCTTAGGGCTAAGTATTGGTCTTTAGCAGGTTTTGGAAATAAGCCTTTCAATTGTAAACTTATTCTTGTTCTTGCTATTTTTACCGGAGTATTTAGTGAATTCAAAGTCTTAAATTCTTACAGTTAAAATTAAATTGTACTATTCTGGAAGCCCGAGGAGCAGTTCTTACGTCTGGGTTAAAATCAACATTTCCACCAATAATATCAGTCCCGTTTCTTATTTTGCTATAAACTTCTGAATCCCGCTTTTATTTTATAGCGAACATTTTCCATCGGTCAGAAATGCGTGATTTGAATAGTCTTAGCATAGGCCTATATAATTCTCTAGATATAGGCTATCTTCGGTTTGCTATAGGGCTACCGATATTTTTTCATGGTGGGATTTTTATGAGGCCACAAAGTTACAAAATTCTAAGTGATTTGGTGCATATATAATTCAACAGGCATTTGGAATAAGTTACATTTTACGTGACATAAGGAGAATAATGCCCGGACTAAGTTGTGTTGTTTTGTTTCAATCTAAGGAAACGATTCTTTAATTTTCATGAAGAATTGAGTTAACAATTTTTTTTTATATATGTGGCTACGAGTGATTTTCAAAGTCTTGAATGGTCTTGAGACCAAAAGTC
>JAQFXW010002168.1:0-13509 GCA_034693945.1 Dendrobaena attemsi
TATCAGCTGTATTTGCTAGTTCAGATACTGTTGGGCAGGTTTTCTCAATGTAGCCAAGGCGTTTAGCTCTTCTCAGTATCTTTAGTGTGTGACTTCAATGTAATAATAATAATAATGACCTTGAATTGTCTTTAATGATTTCAAACTGAAAAGTATACGCGGCATGATTAGGAATGTAATATGGGCTCATAGTGCAATGTAGTAGCGTACTTATCATCAAGAGTCCAATTTAACTTGTTTTGGCAGCCATGCAAGGCACCCATTTATTCTACTAACTTCACCGACGCCTCCTAGTGAAAGAAGTATTAGTTAACCTTTAGGTGGGTTTAGAGAATTTAACTTGGGTCGTAAGCTTTTCATGCCAGCGTAGTCATTATCCTAATCCTGTCATCTCATGAATGTCAATTATATGGCGCTGTAGATAGCATGTTAACGATCGAAACTTTTTTGATCAATTGCCTATTTTTGGCTTAAATAACTGACAAGTAAGTTATCAAATGATTCATCAGACCTTACAAAGTTGGATAAGACATTGGTTAGGCTGCCATATTATTACAGCGAATTTCTATAGTGCCCTTTCAAGTCTGCCTACTCAGAAGCACTCCAATCATGGTCAAATAAGACAGTCTTAGGACGGGAGAAAAAGAGCAGAGTTGCCAACGGGCACAAGACAGAGCTATAGAAGGAGCCCATTCCAGGTCATGAGGCCAGCGACTGAGAATGCTCAGCATTGCGTGATAGCAGTTCACGAGTGGGGCACAAGAAGTTACCCTTGGGCAGCCGAGCAGAGAGAAGAGCATCGATGGATGCCTACGGTGGAGGAGCAGAGCTTCTGCAGATATATAGGGGCCACACCTTCAAGACAATGTCTGACTAGCGCAGAAACATGATATACAATGCGCTGCAGATAAGGAAGCCAGTGGAGGGTGTTTTGCATATAATCAGAGACATGGGCAGCCAAATTTTGGGATGCGGCGAATGAGGCAGGCCACAGTGCACTCAATCCAGGCAGAGAGATCATCACATACTGCCCATAGTTGATAATGCAGATACAGAATGCAAAGCCGGTATTAATTTGGCAACCTAAAATATGGTGTAACTCAAAAGTTAGTAATGTCATTATGTCAGTGAGCGTTAGGAACAATTTGCCATGATATACGAAGTCAAATAGGCAACAAGATATTCCATAAATACATCAGATGCTTTGAGTCCCTTTAAGATATGGAGGACAACTTTTAATTTAAAGGACTATTACCCAATGCACTCCAATCCATAAAATGGATTGTAACTTAATTTAAATGTATAGCACCGTTGGTAGCAAGCTACTTCAAGAGTGTTGAATGACTTCTCCAGTGCAGTTGTCAGAATAAATAATTCCATCATTTGGTATTCTTTGAGTTCTCTGAACTGGAGACAAATGCCCGGTTACTCAACAGCAATCCAGTTTGACGAGTGTTCGCTGCACGCACTCATTGGTGATTGAGTTACTGTCTTTGAAAGAAGTAAAGCCTTCAGTAATATAGACCATGTAGGATTCTTTAGCGTACCTTGCCATATTTGTCAGTGTGATGGTTCGTCCTTTGGTGTAGTTATACTTTAATATATGCTTACTAGCTGTAACCCGTAAAAATTACGGGCAGTTTTAATCAAAACCACAATTTCAAAGATTGTACTTACTTACTCGAAACGCGATCAATATCGTAATATAAAAAGATACTTACCCTATTCCGTGCAACGTACCCTATTCTTTGTGCAAATGGCTTCTTTTGTTCGCTTCCTATATTATGGCATTCGAAGTATCGGTTCGAGTTAAAAGTTAAGATAAAAAAACGGAAAATAAGACTAACCAACCCCTCTACTGGGTATGTTTAATGCGACTAATAAGGCCAAATCAACATTACGGCCGATCGATCGAATTAGCATATCAGCAAATTTTTAAAGTTCTGTTGTGCACAACATGCGAATATAATCTATGTGAAATTATCACCATTGTCAGTAAAGCGTCCGTAGCACGATCAGAGGCTAAAGGCGAATGCGAATTGTAGGGCCAGCTGCCATGACCACAATTTCAAAGAATAAACCCATACTTATTTACTTACTCGAAATGCGTGGGTGCAGGCGGAATCTGCTCGACTTCTCCGAGACCGTTACGGCCGCGAGACCAACAGTGAGACCGAATTAGCATATAAGCAAATTATATATGTTGATTATACTAGTTTTCCTTTTATAGGAGTGCTGTAAATGTGACTGTGGTTTGCATTGAAGTGTCTTCTATCAGTGCATTCATATTTGTAAAGCTGGACAAACGATGGATATGATGGTGTACAATGTTGTGTGAGCGTCTGTAGTCTTGCCAGAGTAGTTTGTGAATGGTTACAATTTCTGACTGTATTTCTATGTTAGGTTTCATTTATAGAGCACGCCATGTTGATATTCTTTTTTATTTGTCGTCATAAAGCAAGACCATCAGGATAATGTTATTGACAGCACCGAACCAGATCTGTACGATGCTATGGTTACAGCTGCTGCTGATAGCACAGATGAGGTATTGTCACTTACTTATGTTTTACATTCCAAGTACTTATTAACTTATAATGCTTAAACGGTTAAAGCTCTTTAGCCACATGTTTTCAGTTATCATTATTAAAATCTTCTATATTGTCTGCTAACTCCACTCCACTATTATTTATTATTTATCATAGTTTTGCCAGTCTGTTTATTATGTTTGAATAGAGGATTAGGATACGACATCACTTGTGATAAATAATAATTATGTTCAAATGATTGTAGGTCATTTTATTTTATGTAAACTGTAGGTGACCCATTCTAGTGCAACAATATCTCTTTTGGGTCTTCCTGTTGGCTTAGAGCAATGCCCAAACTGTGTTCCGTGCTTGTTTGTTGATGTTGTTGTATCATTGTCTTGTCTTGTTCTTGTCCAATAAAAGAAACCCATTGAATTGAATTTGTGCCCAGAGAATCTAAATGTGACATTTGAGTTTCTGGTTGATTTACATTGAGCTGTAATATTGGATGCAACATTGGTTTTGGAATGACAGGTGACTGTTCACAACAGGCTGTGATGCCTTGAATAAAGTAATGAAATTTGTTTATTGAACTGTTCACGACCATATAAAAATGTCTAGTTTTTAACTGCTACATAGTGCACTGGAAGCTTATTTATGAGAGGATAACTAACATCTGAGATCTTAATTTTTATTTTGTGTCTTTCTTTTGCATTCACATTCATTTTCTTAACTGAACTCTTTTCTTATACCTTGCCTCTGTTACGATTATGGCAACTACATATGTCAATTTATATGGAGCTTCACTGAACTAAAACGCAGAGCTTTACACTGAACTTTAAACTACAAAGACAGTCTAATGTCAAAGTAGCCTTTGAGTGAATCTTGAAGAAAGGACATGGGTTAAATCTAATACTTATCAAAAGCATGATTATATTATAACAGCTTTTATTATTAGTGACTTTATTTGGTTTATAAGGACCATTACAAATAATCATATTGTTTTTGTAGACAAGAAACGACCTTTTGGTTTCTAAACATGAACTGGTTAACGAGCGTCGCTGTCCTCTGTATATTGGTAACTTAACTTGGGTGAGCTATTACAAAATGTTTGATATCGCTTGATCACTTGTACAGCACTGTATCCTTAGATATATACTGTTTTGTTTATACTAGTAATAAATATCAAACTGGTCTACAAAAGAATACTGTTTTGAACCCCAATTATTTAATTGCGATTAGATGGACATTACAGAGATTCTGAGTTGGTTTGATATAGGCAGTTATGACGGTACGACCTAAGACCTTGTTGTATAATGTTATTACTCAAATATTTCTAAATTGCCATTCAAAGTTTGAATTGCTGCAAGTACTCTATATAATTTTTCAATCCACATATTAAGTGTTTTGTGTACTTTATAGTACGTCTAAATGCTGGACACATTTTTGCAGAATTTTATGAATTAAAGAACTTATTTTAAATTTATTTTTGATCTATGTTTGAAATGAACGAATAAACTGTGACTTGCATTAGGCCAGCGGTTCTCAACCTTTTGGGACTCAAGGACCACATATCAGTTTTCTTGAGGTCGTGAACCACAGAAATAATTTTCTTACTGACGATGACTATGCGAAGTTGCATTTTAAAAGTGTTTACGACAATAATTAGATTTTCTGCCATAAATTAGCATATTATATAAATTTTATGCTGTCATCAGTTACAGTACAAAATGAAGCAAATTTATTTGAAAAACAATAATATCTATCTAACCTGTTTCTTAAATTAAAAATTATAAATTTTAGGACGTGCTCTCAGACCACCAGGCAGATGGCCGCAGCCCACAGGTTGAGAACCGCTACATTAGACCACATGACTTGTCAGCTGCTCCAATGTAACACTTAGCATCATTTGATCAGCAAGAAGTCACTTCGAGAGATTCTCGAAAGATTTTAGCTAGAAGGATGCTGTTAAAATTAAGGTCATGCAAAGAGTTTGTAGTGTTAATTAATGTTTAAGGCTTTTGATGTTCGTTCTTTTGGCAGTGGACATCGGAGCAGGACCTGAGTGACTTGATAGCAAGCAGTGGGGTAACTGATCTGATTGAAATCAAGTTTCATGAAAACAGAACAAATGGACAATCCAAAGGGTTAGCTTATTATGTAATACAACAATACAATACAATACAACTAAACATTTGTAACGCGCTTTAACAAGACAAGTCTTGCACGAAAGCGCGTAGCGCTGCATTCCTAGTCAATTAATCATAGTACAGAGAAAAAAGGTGGGTTTTCAGTTTTGATTTGAACTGTAGAATAGTTGTAGAGTGACGGACTGTAGTTTGTAGACTGTTCCATTCTCAAGGTCCTACGACAGAGAAAGCACGGCTGCCAAACTTCCAATCTGTGTGAAGTCTGACATAATCCCCTCGTGTAGAGAACAGAGTAAAATTCATGTTTCATAAATTTGGAGGATTCGATACACAAAGAACATTCACGAATCTCTACACAAGAATGCCTAAGCTGCAGTTTGATTTCAGTGCATGAATACAGACCTCTTTATAGCCAACAGCTTCTCTGCTCTGTTGACGTAAGCTGAAAATATCAGAAATCGTATCCACCTTATTATTTGTTCTAAAATGAAGAATTGTTATAAATGTTGAACTACCTTAACATAACATAACATAAGCTTTTATTGATCCATCTAAGAACAAGCATAACACAAGATTTTGATATACATATTACAGTAATTACTTTAGTGCGAGAATCGGTAAGTGGAGTAAATAGGGATACAAAAGGAGGGACCTAAAGGGATGATGAATCCGGCTGGGCAGGGCCCCCTATGTACCTTGGATTTGTAGGTGGAGTTAAAGACAACTAAAGAAGCAAGGATAGTGGGAGACATAAACTAAGCATTAAAGCATTATTTGATGCTGAACAGTAACTTAACTAGACTAAACAAAACTAAGCATAACACGAAAGATATGAAATAAAGAAAATGGGTTAAACCAATATGTTGCAAGTAAAATGAGTCAGTTAATCCTGTTTATGCTTAATCCACCTGCATTAGAGTTAATACCAGACAAATCAAAACTTGAACCATTAGGCTGCATAATCATAAAGAAGAAGAATGCTGGACCAAATTTAAATATAGAGAAGATAATTGAAAGGCATCTTCTCCATTCACGTTTTACATACCGGTATTTTAAATGACTAAATATTCTTTTCAGTGTTTTAGACAGATGCTTAAAAATTGTAAATATGCATAGAAAGTATGTACACACGTTTACGTATTTTCACCGTAACGAACAATAAAGCTTACCTCCTGAATTGCAAACATCGACCTCGTTGATGGCTCCATTTTCTTACTGATGACAATTGACTTCACCGATACATAAAGAGTTGAAGGATAAGTAAGACGCTGGTTACTGGACCACCAGCTGAACATCTGTTGGCAGGAGAAAGACTCAGGTCATTTCTTAACCAAATTGTAGTATAGTTGAGTTGGTTAGAGGTGCATGTGGAACAGAAATCTTGAATTAAATTTATGCCCTGGCAGGGATTTGAACCCATAACCTCTCGATTGAGTCCAACAAATTAACCACTTCGCTGTAACAGCAAAGCATAGTGTATTTACAATTGCCCAAGCATAAGTCAAACTCATTTTAGAGTCAATATCTATGAACAGATTCTTGTCTTATAGAAAATCATATACAGTACAATGCTCAAACAATAAGTGTGCAAAAACATGTTCATAACACTATCAAAGCCGAGTTCAAAGCATAATCTTTATAATAATTTAACTATCTTTCTGAACAAATGTTGAATAACAGAATTGAATCACTATATTTTTTTAGTTACTCATGTTTGATAAATTATGACTGGGATTAGAATGCAGTTTTCTTACTTCAACGTGTCCTTCTTTTGAAAAGATTCGAGTTGGTGGAAGATAGAGCTGTAGCCTCACCTTCTTACCAACATTTGGCTTGTCATTGGCACCTACCAACTGCACAACGAAAGGACATCAGGATCCACACTTACTACAGATAGGTCATGATGAAGCCATGAATCATACCAATGCAACTCTGAACATTTTTTTCAGCAGACATATCAATCGCTAATAATCAAATTCAGCATAACTTAACAGATTTTGCTGAAGTCTGAAAGCAGGAGGACCATAGCTCAGTGGTGAGAGCGCTGGTCAATAAGCTGAGTTGTCAGAGTTGAAGGTCACGGGTTCAAACCTCACTTCAGGGCAGTAAACTTATTTCAGTTTCTGTTAGCTGCCAAAGGTGCTTTCTGTTGTGATGTTTGTCCCGGATCTGTTGAGAAATAAAGATTGCCCCTCCCACTTCTGGATTGGCTGTACCACGAGTGTTCCAGCATTTTGGCCATTAGTGTTAGGCACGAACCTGCAATTTAGCCGACCTGCGTGTCGAGCTAAGCAGGCCGTATTTCGTATAAACAGTACTTGTAATTGGTTGCGGTCTGTCGACCATGTTTTCTTTAAACGAATAATGTTTGAGAATTTGTTCATTGATGTCTTATATGGTTAGCACACATGGAAACCATTGGAACCCCGATTAGCTTTCTCTTGTAAGTTGTGCTATATAATATTCAATGCCAATTTAAAAAATGAAGTAGATGCTATTAACATGTTACTCAGTCACTTACACTTTGTGTATTCGCATGTAGATGCTATGCACAATGTATTATACATACAGTCATCTCAAAACGTTGAAGCGTAAAAGAATTCTTCTTATCCCCTAACCAGTAAATTCTTTAGTCAAAGGAAAGCAGATAAAAATATTAACTACTTCAGCAATCATGCCTTTCATTAAACTGTATTTATGATTTGAAGATTTCAAGTTTTGTTGTAACTAGCAATCAGGATCCTTCTTTCAGAATATTTTCTCATTTAGGTTTGACTGGGAAGAGTACCTTGAGGAAGGACCAGGCAATCTGGTGCCAGCCGCCTCTCTGTGATTCGTTGTTATAGTGTCTATTGGCAGTGTTCATTCTCACAAAATCTAACAGCTGAAATATAAAATGATGTACTGACCAGCTCTGTAATACGGCAGAAAATTTTATATAAATTTTTCAGGAATACAAAGTGCTTAAAACTGCTGATTTCTTTTCTACAATACATCTCCACTTACTGTTGTTCAAGCAAATCACAAAAAATTTACAGAAAATTTAATATAACACTACTGTCACTACATAATACTTTTTTCTGCTAGAGCAAGCACAATCTATGCTAATTCTAGTTCGCTGTTTGTAAGTGAAAATTAATTCCTTCCAAAGCAGCCTGATCAATTTGCGTGTTTTTTCCTCTACATTGAATAAATGAATATTTGGATTTAGAGCATATCGCAACTATAGATTCAAATACCAGACAAAGTAACATTTCTAACCATTTTCCCCCAATACCACAAATAGTAACCTGTCTCAGCAAAAAGAAAGGCTAAATATCTGGATTTGGAACTGAGCAAAATAATGCCAATCAGTAGAAGGCTGATCAATATGTCAAGTATAGATGCCACAGGTTCTACAGACCTCAAAGACAAGAATGACCTTTCGCTCAGAATGAACAAAGTATTTGAAGTTTTCGTTGAAAATTATGTGATCTTCCCAAACTGGCAAAGTTGAGCTATAAATGCAGAGATACACATCATCACAATTATCTATATAATCATATTACACTGCTACACAAGACATCCTTATATATACGGTGATTCAATAAGAAATGTATGTACATAAATTGTGTAGATAATTACCAGTTTTAATTAAATTTCACAATGTTGAAGCATGATATCTGGCTAACTACTATATAAATAACTTCTTACAACAAGCTCTACCAGTCCAATAAACAATGATGTCACAACAAATTAAAGCTTACTTAAGAACATTTTAAAGAAAGATTTAGCATTGGCATCCATTTCATCGCACCTGGTGTATATGTCAACGAGATATTCTACTAAATATGCAGGGACTTTTGCCAGAAATTCGTGTTATAATGAAGTACTTCATCTTCCAGCTGGATAGTGATATCGCATTATTGTAAACCGAAACATCTAATTTCATCTCGATTACTCGTTGGCCACCTATAGCAGCCATAGTTTAAAAAAGGTGGTCTATTATAAGACATGGAATTTAATTCAGGAAGAGTCCCATACAGATATCGAAAACATGATAACGTCATTGAATTGTGGAGGTATAGGACAAAATGAATTGCACCCACGTCATTGATTAATCAGTAATGATGCGGCATACGAGGCTTCGCACATGCGTGGATGCCTAAGGAGGTAAATTTGAACATGAACTGTAAATTTATGTAGTTATGCTCAGCAATGATTCTTCTACCTATATGTACGGACACAATATTTTATTAATTCACTGTGTATATACATTATACAAGGATCAACTCAACTAATCAAACCCAAAACACACATGACTACACTCCCAGTAACTGAAAAAAGTCTCACTCACCCAAAAGCAAAGTTGTGTTATTTAAAATTGCAGGCCATACGGGTGGTGGATGAAACCGTTATGAAACAGTTGCCTATTATACTGTAATATTATCCATGTCAATCTGTTTCTTGCTAATGCCTCATTTTAATATCTCTATTCGCCACCTAGCGAAAGGAAGGCTGAATTAATATTTGGATAGCAGAAAGCAATTCTGCATCTATATTGATTCTCTGCTTTTCATGCCAGAGTGTTACAATTGCCTAGTGCCTAATCCCCTCTGCTCTGAAAAGATGACAAAATGGCCAATTTAAACTATGAATCTAGTTTATCTCGGTTTCATGAAACCAGTCTAATTCAAGGATCTCTTAAAATTAACTGTGAGCTACTACATTTTGGTGATTTAAAAAAATGAGAAATTTTAAATAATTTCAACAGAGTAAAATATATCAAACAGTGAAGAGAACCTACTGATTCTTTTTGAAGTCATATGGCAAAGTCATAATCGGCAAAATGTAGTCAACATATTCATTTTCTGTTTCAAATCGTGAAGACACAGGTCGATTCCTAAAAGCAAATGCTGATGATGTATCTCAGATGCAGATTAGTCCCATGAGCATCAAGGATAGCCTTAAACTAATTTTGTATTCAGATATATCTTGGCCCAACTCCTAACACAATATAACATGAACAGTTACTCCAAGACAAGAAAAGAATCTGTTATTTGAAAGCCAGGTGTTTTATGCAAAAATGTTAGCATGAGCATTTCTTCAATCCAGAACTACTATATCACACTGCAATCGTAGTAATAAATGTACATTAGCACCTGACCCATTCGAGAGCTGCTTCCAACCCAAATCGAAAAAAAAGGACTTGAGATGTTTGTGAAACTGAGAAAAATGTAGGAATTCAAGCCCCAGTTCAAACTTCTTGATTGGAAGGTTGTGATTCGTATGCATGGGATAGCCAGAAGGTCATGAACAGCTGACCAAACAGTAAAGCAAAATGGTACTAAACAGACAGGAGTACAAACAACCCTAAGGATAGAGATGCCAGTGTAGGTAATCCCAGATAAAGTAGGGATATGGACAAACTTTGAGAGATCACCAATAAATTAAAGAAAAACGTCAAACTTACACAAATAAATTAAAGAATGTTAAGCAAAATAACTGTTGATGCGAAACTAAAAACATTGAGTCCTTCAAAAATCTTTATAGACTTCTGCTATTTTAATTTCAGCTAGCCCAAACACCTACTTCATTTCAGTCAGTACCAAAAAAAACTATTCATAGTTCATGATGTTTCATTTACTACTAAGATCACTTGAGAAAATTGACCTTAGAATACCAAAAAGATTGAAGAGGATGCATTTTGCAACCACTCTATTACTGGTGCTAAATGTTGTAATGGTCTTCATCCATGATAACATATCGGTGCTTTAACCTACTTTAAACATGTGTCAGGAAATAATAAAGAAATTTTTATATGAGGCTAAACACAAGAGTATACTGTACTTGTCTCGTTTCTTGAGGTAGTGTCCCGTTTCAATGTCAATGACGTGAACTCGGACGAGCGGATGTGATATGTAGAAATCTGATTTCAGTTTATCTGTGCGATGAACTATGACCTGCAGGACTTGGCCTGTGTCTTCAACAGCTGCTGCTGCTTCTGCTCCTTCTGCATCATTTAGAGATGCTGCATAAGCAGCTGCCATAGATGCTCTCTCACCATCCTCACCTAAACTCCATAACACGTAGGAAACTCAAAATTCATTCTATTTTGTTTAATTAATATGACACACAGCTGCAACACTAAAATATTAGAACTAACAGTTATGCGCATTATTTACAAGCAAACATACGGCCATTAAGACAGCAAGATCCCAAGAGCATTAACGGATCATTCTGATTAGCCTAGAAGATAATAAAAGAACTCATCTAAAGGTAAATAAATTCTGGACATTGCGATAGATATTGAAATATTGATGATTCACAATCGTAGGAATATCCTATAAGTATACATTTTTATACTTATTGTATTATGCCTGTCCCCTTAGAATAGAAACCAAATATTATTTTCTCCAAACTGTTTCTTTCAACTAAACTCACAGCCCTCACATTGACGTACTTTGAAACACCAAGATAGCAATACGATAAATAAGAGAAAACTTAAGAAATCTTACTCTTCTTCTTTGACTTTTTCTTCTTCCTTGTTTTAGTTTCTGTTGCATCTTTTATTCCTTTTGTCTCATCTACAACTTCCATTTGTGCCACTTCCTTGCTTAGCTCATCACCATCTGATGAGACCTGACAACATGAAGTAACATCAGATCTTTTCATATACAACCAAAAAGCCAAAAGACTAAAAGAAGTCAACAATATCAAATAAGCTATTCTCCTATCTAGTGCAAGCTAATTTTGACACACAGTTATTAAGAACTTTCTGCAAATTTTCTTAATTTCTACACATACTTAATCAGAGATAAAATCATGAAGAAGTTATGGAAATTTTTAAAATCAAGTCATTAATACTCATCCACTCAGTCAAATGGATAGTGTGGATAATGGATAGTCATGAAAAAATTATGCTATCTCATCTATGCTTCACGCATCAATGCTTCCTGTATGCTCGAATTGCTCTTCTGCTTTCAAGATGCATCGCAAATAGACCTGGGAGTGACTTTGGTCAGCCAATGTGACCCCACTTGGCCCTAAAGCGACTGGAGGTCGACTTGGAGTAAGAACGACTTGAGGTGACTTATCAGAAAAACAACCAACTTCCGACTTGAAGTCGACTTCTAACATGGAAACAGCTAGGGGCGTCCATCCCCCTTAAGAACATGAAGCATTCCCCCTATTTTCATAAAAACTCCCCGTAAAAAATTCTCCGACTGAAGAAATCAGATGCAAGTTCATGCAACCTGCAAACTTTTTGATGACCTTTTTAGTCATTCATCCAATTTTCATCTGAAAATCGATCGATAAAGGCATATTTTCTAATGAATATACGCTAACAGAAAATGTCTTCCCTCTGAAAATTTTTCTTTTCCTCTGAGTAGATTTTATTGAAGATTTCTGCTTCATCCCTCACCCCACAGGATGGACGGGATTGGACGTCACTGGAATCAGTTATAACCTCGATTAATAATAGGCCTACCAAAGGTCGAAAAAGTGAAGCCAATTTCCTATGAATAAACTTGTTCAGTGCTGTTGTCTGTGGCTCTGCTACTTAATTGTGTTTGAATTGAACAATAAAGTCGATCACTGTACAATGCAACAGGTTTTCTGCTTTTCCCATCTGCAGACGTCTGATGCAAAAGCGCCAAACGACCAATAGGGCCTATCGTAACACGAGATCCGACTTTTTTGGCGTCGAATTCACTGATAACTACAAGTTCATTATTCTTTTCACGTTTACATCTGGATAGAGCAGACTTGCTAACACTTTCTTTATTAATATTACGATTCCCCATTTTTTGTAGAACCTATTAAGTTACATAACAGCTACATATGACGAATGGCGATCAAACATAAGCTAGAATTGCAAACTGTAGGCCTATAGGCCTAAATAAATCGGCACATTCGGCAATAGTCATCTAAATGCAGATTGGCCTATGTGGTCGGCATCACACCAATATAAAATAAGTAAGAACCGTTTAATTACGCTTAGCACAGTCGCCTCTGGCGTCAATGATACAGAATATTTTGCATCCCAAGTCGGTTGAGGTCGACTTGCAGACAAAACCTGAGGTCACTTTTCTTCACAAATTCGACTTTGGGTCAGTTGCGGTAAGCAGAAATGACTCGACCCGACTTGGGATGACCAAGTCGACCCCAGCTCGACTTATTGGGGTAGACGTACAGGTCTAGAAGCCACTCGCATCGCAATTACTGTTCAGTGAGATTTAGTACCAGGTCCTGTCCAGCATCCAGAACTTCGTCAGACTCGCAGATTATCATCAACATAGGCCTACTGTTGACCGGTGGCTAGGCCTAACTCTAATTAGTCCAGTAGCCTACAAAATTATGGGCCTATATTTATATTGCGAATTCATAGAAAAATCGTATGCTATAGGCCTAGATGATGATAAAAACAAAGCAGATTGCCATTATCGCATGTGTCATATCTTTCAACAATGAGGCATTGCTTGGCGATGGTCTTATCTCCTTCTGGTGAGCACCTCTTGGGTCAATCATGTCTGATCCGCTTCATGTCTTCAGAAAGGCAGGCTTGGGCAACACGTCGAAACAGTTCAATCTACACCAGCAAGCAAACGGGTCTGAGAGCCCAGCCCTTGTGGGCCTCTTCCTTCTGTTTTAATTAAAAGAAGAAACTCGCGTAGGCCGTATTTAAATTGCGGCTGTATCGGCTTGACTAGGCCTACGTTGAACAAAACAATCAATAGCCTATGAAATGAATAAATGAAACCTTTCTTAACCATAAACTGAATTTCCCACCCTAGAATCTGACAAATCAGACCTGATCGATTGTGTACTGTGGGGGGGGGGTCTGTGGCCCA
>JAQFXW010002169.1:0-13504 GCA_034693945.1 Dendrobaena attemsi
AGGCTATATATATATATATATATATATATATATATATATATATACATTATAGGTGACAGTAATAGATCTTGTACTGATACCAGTAATAGCTTGTTTGTTGGTAAATATGCAATGATCCCTAATAACCATAACCATAACCACACTTTTCTTGACTCCAGTGTACAATTTTACAGTAACAATTTATTAGCAAATAGACTCTGACAATGGAGGCAATGGGAGAAACCTAAAAGGGCCTAGGCTATATATATATATATATTATAGATGACAGTAATAGATCTTTTACTGATAGCAGTAATAGCCTGTTTGTTGATAATGATAATTACTCTTTTAGTGATAATGGTGCTTGTATTTGCATTTATGTCCTGCTTTCTTCAATTTTGGATTTCCTTTCTCATTTTTAGTTTCCTTCAATGTGCGAAAGAATTAAGTTCCAGATGTTTGACTGGTAGGTCACAGGTTTAAATTTTCTTAGCAGAAAAGCACTCTTTTTTTACAAAATTTACCATTGTATTTGTTATTTAAGGAACATCCCTTGTATGTAGTTATCATGACTGTGAAGTGTGTCTATGATTGTTTGCAAAAGAGTGGGTCTTGACAGATGATTTGAATGACAATGGTACTCCCTAAGTTGGAAAATGGACAAATAATAGGGTGAACTATTATTAGTTTCCTACTGCACTATTCTGCTGACTAAAGAACTTGACATTCCTGTTTGTGATTGACCATATCATAGAATGTCCGCTTATTCAGTGTCTCGTTTACAGATTGTTATTCCAGCATTTAAGTTTTGCGTCACTCAGAGTTTACTGGAATTCAAAGTTCCGTAGCATTATTCAAGCTATCTGTGCACAAATTATTCTGGCGTTGGAGTTTAGTTATAATATCGTCACGAATACAGTATTAACTTATTTGCAGGTACTGGTGGTGAAATAATTGGCTATATAATCTGTATTATATAATACTAATGTAGTCTCTTGTAATATAGATATGATATATCAATTGCCCTTCAAGAGTTCAATTGCATTCAGTTCTTATACACTTATAATATACAGGTCAAATGAATTGAGGCAGAAATTATACCAATGTTATAAATTCAATTGTTGATAGATTTCTTTGTAACTTCTTAGCTTTGAACTAAACTTTGCCCATGGCTATTCTTGTTGCTTGCGGAATTGATTGACTGCGTATTTTTGATGGTTGTGCTACATAAGATAATAATTGATTGATAAATTCAATGATTGACCTATTGGGAACTGTTTAGGCATTTCCGGGAGATTTTGAGAAACTCTGGAAGATATGCAACTACTGAATTTTTTTGCAAATTGAAAACTTGAACTTGTAGCATCATATTGTACCAATCGTTTAGTACTTACAGCCTGCTGCATTTTGTGAGCAGATTGTATCTGGTTTAGGGAATTATTATTGCTGAAGGTAAAACTTTAAATTTTCATGCCTTGTGCATTGTGACAAATGCAATATGGCACTCAATAGATTAGATTAGAAGTCAATGAAGTCAATAGATTAGATTAGAAATAAATAAGTAAATTGATTAGATTAGAAGTAAATAAAATCAATAGATTAGATTAAAAGTATCATTATAGTCAATAGATTAGATTAGAAGGCAATAAAGTCAATAGGGTAGAAGCCCAATAGATAAGAATAGAAGTTAAAAGCTGAGTAGCTTGCAGGTGATCAGAAACTGCATCTTTCAAGTTGTGACTATTCCGCTGGTCGTATTTAAACTAGGGACCGATTGACACAGCACGACTGCGTTGGCACGACACACCTAATAACGTCCAAAATATCACGGATCGGTTGTGATTCGAATTCGGGCGATGGTTTGTCTGTATTTCTGTCGGCATGTAGAAACCACCGAATGACGCTTTGTCTGCCTAGTAGCATGAAGTGATAGAGACGCTTTGTCCTTGTGGAGCATAGAACCGAGCGGAACAGAGATGAAATGGATCCTTTTATCTGACTTTGTATCTCAGTCTGCACACTTGGCTTCATCTGTGTAGTTACTATTTGTGTACACTTTACGGAAGCAATGACTCTGTGTTTGATTCGCATGGCATGCGTTTAATGGATGAGTTGAGTAACTGATAGCAGAGCCATCTGTGTGACAAGTGATTAATGTATTTTGATAGGAATGATATACTGGTAGTCCCTCATCAATCTGACACCTTTTACACACACCTCAAAACCTCTCTTTTCACTCGTGCTGGGGTCGGGAGCGCTTCTGAGTAGTGGCCTTGAAGGGGCGCTATATAAATCATCGTAATGAATGAATGAATGAATGAATAGTTAGTAGTGTCTCTTAAGATCATGACAGGAAGTGGTGCCACTGTACAAAAAACGGTTCAAGATGGTGTTCTGTACAGAAGTGTATTGAATGGTCCTTCACTGTATGTACAGAAATCCACAACTGTAGACCTTTTTGACCTTCCAACTTGTATTGTTAGGCTACTAATCTACAGACCAAGAAAGGATGGAGAGTTAAGTGTGCACAAGGTTATTTACTATTTACTGAGTGGTTACCGACCCAAGTACAATTAGTGCAAAACTGTGACTGTGCAAGACAGTGTAATGGTTTGTTTATCATAGTATTTTTATCGCTTTGAGGATCAAGACATTGTTGCTGAATGGCTTCTTTGTTACCCAGAATGTTGGCATGTCTTTCATTGGCATGGTGTAATTGCAGTTTGGCCTTGTATGACTATATTGATTGGAATTGACATGTTATCTATCAAAACTGTTTACTGTTTAGGAGTTGAATGCTGCTAATTGTGATTCAAATGCTAACACTGGAAGCAGCAGACTCAAATTAATATAAGTTCAATAAAAGGGTTTGGGCTGGGTAAGCCTTTTTTATTGCATTTTCAAGGGGTGCATTCTAAATGCCCCTGAATGAATGGCATTTAATTGTAAAACTCAAGCTTTTCAATATTTACTTTAAGTTGCGTAATTAATATTAATTATGTTTTGTTAAATTTGCCACCGATAACTACAGCGTGTTCATTGCAGAGAAGGCCGACAGTTATAAGTATTGTAAACTATAGTCGGCGTATTTGTATGAATTGCTAGGGATGCAGTGAGCAAGAACGATTGCATAGCTTCAGCTGTTCTTAATAAAACACTCATATCGGACATCCGCCCAGAGGGTTTGTTTAATGTGTATATACATGTAGTCATCTGTTTGCCGATGATGAGCTTAGGTGACTTTCGGGTGCACTCAGCAGAAGAGCCCTGTTGATGGTTTCAAAAACCTACTAACAGATACATATTCACTTTTTCAGAGAACTACTTACTAACAGAGAACTCTGTAGAGCGGTTTAGTGAAATACTAACATTTAACTTAATGTGACCTCTTGTAATCTCATCTGTAGACACTTGTACAATGCAATTAACATTCTGTTGGCTTTCTTCTGATACGATGCACAGCTTACTTCGTTCTGGTTCGAATGGTGTGTGAACACTACTTTCGATTTGTTGCAGGACTCCACGCCCATTGACGTATATTTGGTATACTATATGATAGTGCTATAAAAGTGTTGTGGAAATGAGTTGCAACTCTTCTAGCCTCCTATGTTGTTCTAGGTCAGCTTTATGGTAATGATATTCAGACTAACGATATATGCATTATCTGGCGTGTAATTCTCTGACGTCTGTATCCGATATGCAGCCGCGTTTGATCCTTATTTCCTAGTACACTGAATTTATTACATCAGTCTGGGTCTGCAAATACTGCATTCTAAGGACATCTTTCACTTGACAGATCCAGGGCATGCAGTATAAGTTGTTTCACTTTTTCTGATGTCCTGTGTAGTTGCTGAAGTTAGCATGAAGCAGAGCTACTAACAGCATTCATTGCATGTATTAGGTATCTCTGTGTTGGACCTTTTCTTGGCTTTCGTACTGTTCCTCATTGAATCTATATCAGTTGCATACTAATGGTAATTTCAATTTCTGTTTATAACCAAAGCTCTGATTTCATCTCTTTTTAACATAACAGGTATTTGATCTTGTGTTTAAGTTGTCAGAGCTTGTTAAGTATTAATTTGAAGCATATCACTCCTTACAAATAACTTGAAAGAATAAACATTGCACAATATGTCTTTGGGATACTTTACGCATTCTGATCTTATGAATGAGATACTTTATGCATTTTGATCTAATGAATGTACCTGTACACTTTGGGATCTGATAGACTATGATTAGAGAATATATTATATGCTTTTTGAATACTAATATTATAGACATTGTTAATTTATTAGTTCTAGTATATGCAGTGAAATGAATTGTATCAGCAAAGGTTAATTATGATGGTGGTAGTCAATATTTGAGTTATATCTGTTTCATTCTTAAAAATGTTTTAGCAACACTACA
This sequence comes from Dendrobaena attemsi, assembly GCA_034693945.1. NCBI lineage: Eukaryota > Metazoa > Annelida > Clitellata > Crassiclitellata > Lumbricidae > Dendrobaena > Dendrobaena attemsi. Next base: position 4,387 of record JAQFXW010002169.1, read on the forward strand.
TAAATTTATTGAAGTATGAGAATCGTTAAACGGATCTTCTCCCATGTCCTTTTGTTGCATTTATATTGTATGATCACAAATATTAACTAATAACTTAGTAAGCAAAATTGGTGAGCTGTGCTGAATTCATTTATGCCTGATATGGACCTCTAGGGTTTTTGCCGATGTTTGGTCCGACCTATGTTAACTTCTACGGATCTCCTCGTGAATACTCAGAACTACCAACCGAATTTGAAGAACTCAACTTTGGAAAGGTTGGTGCTGACAAGTCTAGTATAGTATTTGCATCTAGGATAGATTTGGTAATTGGGAAAGGGGTCAAGTATAGTGGATAACACAGTAACACTGGCTTGAAGAATATCAGATCTGTGATTGAATCTTATAGTCTCCCAAAGGCAGACTCAACCTGTTTTGACCAGAAAGCTTAGTAAACGAGGCACTTTAGCTTGTTAAATCTGACTCAGCATCAGCCCTGTTGTAGGAGCGCCTCATTATAGACATCTTTGAATGAATAAATGTGCAAGTTGAAATATTTTACGGTAGCACTATACCACACTTTGTGACATAACTAACTGCAGTTACATACCTGTTGTAAATTGATTAAATCTTACGACTGTCTGTAACCTGTTAATACTGTTACCATTTTCAGGGCGAAGGTGTTGCATATCGAGGGCGTGCTCTGGTTGAACTGCAGACGATCGTTGGTGAGGTACCTCTGACCGCATCCGAAGATATTTTATCAGATGACATTCTCAGGGTCCAGGTACTTATCAAGCTACTTTCTAACTGCAGAAGTGTAAATCTCTGTCTCTCTTGTCACCCTAGAAGCTGATTGACATCGCAGTGACTGTATTTGTGGTTATTGTTAAACTTCTGTCTCAGTAGGCTCCTGAGAAAGCCGACTTTTGTCCCATTTTAGTGACATCTATTCTGAACCAGACAATGGAGAAATAATAGCAAGACACTTTTACCGAATCACCCTGAATGCCTTCTAAACTTTGCAGACCAATTCGCTTTCCGGCTGACTGGTTCTTCAACAGTGGCGCTAATTGCGCTCACCCAAACTGTTTCTGAGATGTTAGTTAAAGAACTAGTTAGTTATGTTCACCTCACTGCAATTGATCTGTCAAAAGCATATGATATGGTTCGACATGAATATCTAGCGGCACAGTTGGCTGAGCTCCGTCTTCCTGATATGGTATAATAATTAGGTTATAGAATATATAGATGGAAGGAGCCACAAAACAAAATTTGGTGGAAAAATGTCAACAGAAGAACACGTTAACTCCAATATTGTGCAGGGGTTCGGACTTAGACCTGGACATTTTTTTGTTCACTATTTCTAAGTTCAAAGCAAATATGATGATAATAATTGATAATTATATGAAAATACGATGATAAAAATAATTAAATAATTTTGATAGTAATGATAACAATATTGATAGATATGATATTGTTAACAGTAGGACTATTTGCCTTTGTGCTGTCATGCAAGCATGAGTGTGCACAATTTGTGCCTTTGACAGAAATTCATGCGGAGGCGCAAGTACAAACTGCACACTGCGTTCATGAGTGCATCGATGATCAGCACCATCGATTCACCCATTGAATTTGAGGTCAGCATCGGTAACTACGGCAACAAGCTGGACGAGTCGCTGCCTCCGTGTGTCTGTACGACGCAACCGACCAACGCGGTATTTGATGGGAGCTACTACTACTTTCTGCCATGGGGCGACTCGAAGCCATGCGTGGCTATTGATTGTTCATGGGAAGACATCAGTTTCCGCTTGGAGGCTCTCAACCTCCTCATTGGCATCACAGAGCGATTGGTTAGTTCTCTCGATAAGTAAGTAAGTAAGTAAGTAAGTATATCCTTTATTCATCCAATTGATAACCGCATTTTGGTTTACACGTATTAATAAATCCAGTGTTCTTAATGAACATTTTTGGCATGCATTCCGGAAAGAAATCATTCTTAAAATGAAAGTTTTTAGAGACAGATTATCAGCTCTTGGAATAACCCGATCGTGGGCGCGAGGTCTAAGCTAGTTGCCATGATATATCTATATTGAGCAATGTAGAACTACTGGACTTACAATTATTTACATGGCACATTACCAACAAGCTTAACAGAAGTGCCTTGTAATGATAAAAGAAAATCACACAACAGAAATGTGAACTTGTAAATATAAATTTTCATGATTGTCAATTACTGATTTACTGGCAAACACGATGATGCTGTAAAGCATCGATTCTTAATCTGTGGTCTGCGGATATCTGCCTGATGGTCTGTGTGCAGCCCCTACAATATATTTCTTTAATTAAAAACATTAAACAACTAAATTTTGTCAATATTCTTCCTTTTGATGGCCATCCACAGCATAAAACTTATAATTTTAACAGAAAAATCTAAATTTATTATATTACAGTTAAATTTTTCTAAGTTATAGGACTTCGTAAGCGCTTAGTGACCAATGGTAGAAAGTGTTTGTGGTGGGTGGTGGTGCACAGCCAAGAAAAAACATTATAAGTAGTGGGAGTGTCTTAGGTTCTAGAGCAACTTTGTTAACACAGAATGAGATACAGTCTGGCCGAAATTTGGATACTCGGCTGTTTAACAAAGTTAAATATGATAGCTGGTGATGTCTGCAGCTTTTTTTATATTTTTTCAAACAGGAAGCAAACATTGCTAATGTTCGCTTGGCACAGAAAGGAAACATGGCATTGCCAGACTTGGCCCAGTGTCTCATAACTCTGCTTGACAGCCTCATCCTTGACTGCAGGTAATGCTGGTCACTTAGTTTATGCTCATTGCTATTACTCGTCTGACTGGGACCTATGTTAAGATTTGATGCAAGGACTTATTTGGCTCATTGTGTTTGTATATTTTTAAATTTTGTAGGCTTTCTCTTGTAATGTACATGTCCATGTATGCAGTCTATATGCTATTTAAAATGCAGCTATGTCTTGGGTATCAGTAGTTGACATTTGTATGTGCCACTATAATAGGTGGACCATAATTATGCAACTGCACAGTCATTATAATTTGATGCTTCTACTTTATCATATGTGACATGTACAATACATACTCATATATGGATGGCATATGTCGGTTCTGGTGTATCACTTTGTTTTATGCATGGACCAGCATTTTGGGTATTGGGAATTGTGAAAATATGAGCAGTGCCCTGAGTTCATGATTGTAGGAAACCGCTGCCCGATGCGGTTGAAAGATATCACATGCAGAATGATCTCGACATCCAGATGCGACAGTTTAGAATCGCTGAGATGAGTTACATTGTTGAAGAGGCGAGTAAACTCCGAGAAACGGCTACAGACATTGACGATGCTCTGACTGATGTTGAGACGTACCTGGCAACACTGAAGAATCTGTCCCTTGAGGTACAGTTGCCTGGGAAATGTAAACAAATTCAGTTTTTTGAGGTTACATCATATATCGCTCCTCGTTTTAACATTTTACATCTGCAACAGAAATTTTCTTAAACTTATACCCATCTGGAAATGTTCTGGGGATTTTATAATTATAAGTTTGCTGCATGTTGGAGCTCTCTCTTTTTTCTACATTAGTGGAATATTTTCTTGTTGTAAAAATATATTTAGAAAAGACGAGGTCGTATATCTCTCTTAAATTGAAGCAGCTGTACATCTTTTAGTTGCCTTGAGTTCTAAAATAACAAGTTTTGTGTTATGAATTGCATTGTTGGTTTCGAAGCTGTGAAACTACAGTACTAAAATTGTAATCATGTATAAATCTATTGAATGAGATGATTTTATACTTAGAATCACTTATGTCTGAAATTGTGAGTTAAAAAGTTGGTTAGTATTAAGTAACGGATAGTCTCTGTTGATTTTGAAGCTTTAGAACCGCAGTACACTCTAATTTTTTAATCATGTGTAAATCTATTCAACGAGACGATTGTGTTCAGGTCTAGTATCGCGTATGTCTGAAGTTGTGAGTGATGGTTGTTGTTGATTTTGAAGCCTCAGAATAGCGTACCTGACGTCATCATCTGGATGATCTCAGGAGAGAAGCGAATTGCCTACTATCGCTGCCCGGCTCATCATCTTCTCTATTCAGCCAACCCAGACTACCGTGGAAAATTCTGTGGAAAAAGAGAAACTATTTCACTCAACGTTGGTTCTCCTGCAATTTTCGAAGTTCAAACGTGTTAGATATGTTGTTATCCAGAGCCGGATTAAGGCAGGGACAAAAGGGGCAGCTGCCCAGGGCCCCCACACTTTAGGGGCCCCCACAAAGTCAAATTTTTGTTCACATTTCACTTCAAATCAAGGAATGCGTTTACTTGTATTGTGCTTTAAGCAAAAACATTTTATTAGACTTGTTAGTTCATAAATTTGGATGTGTATTGTGTATATTATGATCTGGTAAAGAGAATAGATTATTGTCTCTATACGAATTATTAACTGTCAGCAGAATTTGTTTGTTCGTGTTAGTATCCTGGAGCGAAAGCGGAGCGTGAGAATCGTTGGGAGATCCCGGCTCTGCTGCGTCTCAAGATCTGGTTTGGTCTGGCGAATGACGAGTTGGAGTGGCACAAGATGCAGACCGAAGGCGAACTGGCCGTCTTTGCAGAGACTGTAAGGACTGTAGACCTTATTGTTTGATTGATTGTAATCTGTCAACTTATGTAGTAATTCAATGAATTCTTTTCAGTGTTATTTCTTAGGGTGACCCTTGTTAGCGGGGCTTAGGCCCTTTTAGGTTTGTCCCTTTGTTCCTTTAGGCTGGTAACTGTTTTTCTGTTCTTAATATCTTTGTTTTCTGATTTGGAACAATAAAAGTGTGGTTATGGTTTATGGTTATGGTTAATATCGTTGCATCCAATCTATCAATCGACAATCTCCTACAACAGAAACATATGAGAACAGAGCAACGATGCCTTTGCAGATATTTTCTTTTGCTGTGGGTTGTGTAGAGGGGCCATTTTGCTTTGTTCCTGATCGTCTGCCTCTTTGTATTTCTGTCATTTGCGTAGTTAATTAAATCTGGTCTCATACGAAAATGTTAGTTTCTGAACTGACACTCTGAGCTCCGATGCATATGGCCAGCACTTCTTCAGAGTTGTGAAGATTAAAATAAGTTGTTTAATTATAAAGATGCCTTTTGTTGCATAGACTTTCTGATTATATAGCTTTTCATCTTCAGTTTTTCCTTAGTTGCATAATTTCTGTTTATCTTCTGCTAACTACCTCTAAATATATTATCCCTCGTTTCATCTAAGTCACTTCACTGTTCCGTTATGCTGTACGACATCTCCTGTTCTATTGACGCTGGAAAACATCTCAGAATGCTCTGACTTTCCTTTACACTGTAATCACATGTCAATGTCTTTAATAAGAATACTATAATTATGGTAATTATTATGTATGCCTGATTGATGTATGTTTTTAAGTACATGCATATAGCCTACAGAGATAGGGATATATGGAATAAATCACTAAGCTCTGAGTTCTGCTGATGTTTGCTCATTGTCACCTCTTTATAGTTTTAATCTCTTAATATTTCAGTATGAGAATCAGGCCAGCATACTTGGAAAGTGGAAGGCTGCTCCCTCGCGACCAGAGTGGTCTGATGTGACAGGGAAGGTAGGCATCACTCAATCGGGCAGTCATACATATGTACCTAAACTAAATCACAGTATTAAAGGAAAACTTGTCTTTCTTTGCCAATTTCTGCAACTCTTTTGATAATATTTGACCTTCAATCAGTTAATGTGTTTTTGTTTCATTCTAAACAAATCACAACATGTATTTTACGCCTTTCCTTACACAATGAGCTACCGTCGTTATATGTTCCGACTATGGAACGACATCCCCTAGCCATATATATGTCTTCTACCTAATCTTCAGTTATTTAGACAAAGGTTACGTAATCACATTGTTAATAACATAAAACCCACTGCTTAGAAACATGCTTGGATTGGGAATAGGTATAGCCATCATTATTGTTGTGATATGTGTGCGACTGTGCGTGTGTGGTTGTTACTTGGCGTCCTTAGTCTATAGTTAAGATATTAGTTAAGCTTTTTTTTTCTTTTTTTTCCATTCTGTTCTGTGTTAAAACTGTTCTCATTTCGTGTAATGGTCGTCTAGAAAAAATGTAATACACTCACTCAGGCGGCCCTGGCTTGCGGGGTCAATGACCCCTTTTGGGTCTCCGGGTAACCATCTGTTTATCAGCTGCATGTAAAAAAAATTAATGTTCGTCTTGGTTACGGAAATAAATGACTTATGACTGACTTATGACTTAACACTTAACGACCAGCTAATAGTGACTGGGAAACCTATGCAGCTGGTCATTAAAGTGTTAATGATGAGTGAGATAGTTTTCCATGCATTTTAATACACAGTCATCATTGAAGAGCTGAACTTGTTATGTGCAAATTACACAACCGACATTGTAGTGAGTATACATGTCGGTGTGTGCTGTTTCTTAACCTGTTTTTTGTCTGTGTTGTTTTTGCAAAACAATTGTGCATGCAAAATACAGTCTGTGATTTAGTTTAAAACTATAATGTGCTTAAGCCAATTTAACTTTATGATTTCATATGATTAATGCTCATTTATAGTCTCACCGGACAGAACTTCCACCCTGGTGTGAGGGTGGGGGCAAATAAAACCACTACCATTTCATACCTATTGTAACTAACCTAGGGACCTCCCTCTTCATATTCTTTCTCTTTTTCTCAAAAGCCTTGGGTTCGAGACATAAATTTAAGATTTCTTAGTGTTTTTTTCTGTGTAGATCCTCTGGTGGTAGTAAACTTCCTCCTGGTGTCAATCGTACTGACTTTGCAAGACCTCTGTATCGAAGCGACATCTTCTATAGCGGAAGTTTCCTTCGAATCCCTCAGTTTCGTTCTCAGCCGAATGTCAGCAGCTACATAAGAAGTTTGACAACAATTCCTGGTGAACTGGAACCAGAAGAGTCATTTATCTGCCACTGCATCCCAATTTCAAAGGCTGCCAAGGACACACTGAAACAGGTTGGCAAAACTGTTGTATAAACCATGTATGATACTGTATTATATTTGTCGCTTGATATGTGCATCTTGCAGAACAAACTACCTTGGGGTAAATAGTGCAGTAGTATGTAATATGCAGTTGCGTATGTAACACATTTATTTGTCAATTTGCGCTTCTGAGTACTTTCTTGAATGGGCGCTATATTAAAGTCCTGAATGAATGAATTGACATGCCAGTTAGTGGAATGGTAGACTCAGTATGGTTCACCAATAAATTAGCCTGGGACAAATGCTTCTCGAATACTTCAATAGACGGTATGCACACAAATGCGCCCCCCAAATGAGCCCCGACAAATGCACCAGGTTACTATGAAGAACAAGGAAATAGATTTGATCGCATGGAAATGAACTAATTTTAACTTAAATAAACTATCTAATATTGAAATGTTAAGTCTTTTGTCAGCCTGCCATAGCAAGGTTAAATGGAATAATTATAGAATTATCTAGAAATCTGTATAGTTAACATGGATTTGTTTACTTTAAGCTAACTTTTTCAATTAGATTTAAACCCTTCTGAAGCTTGCCGCAGTAAATGATTCGCTGATATTCATTTTCTTCACCTGGATTGAAATCGCGATTGTCATATTCCATTTATCGTGTTTATTTATTTAAAAACACTCTATGATTTCAACCATTTTACGTCTGTCGTTTTGAGCATTTTTGCCATTTTGATCAACTGTGTAATTGAATTGAATAACCTACATGGTTATGCCCAATCGATTTCTGCCCTATAATTTTCCCAACTAACACAGGCACCTTATTAGATTCGACTTTTTGATCCGGTGCCTTTTGATCCAGCGCTCTTTGTTAGCAATGTGGCACATGTGTCGGGGCACAGTTGACGGTGTTTTGGGACGCAATTGTCGGGATTATCTGTGGCGATTTTTCCGGGCGCATTTGTTGGGACGCATTTGTCCCTGGCACATTTGATGTGTCACCACACAGTACATATATAATTATATATATTATGTACAATACATATAAATATATATATTTATATTCTGACACTCTAGGTTTTTAGGTGTATTTACTTTGATACACGTCTGGCTGCAATCGGGACCGCCTTTGAGTAGTATTATACTTGAATAGACGGTATAGAGATATATTAAGAAATAAATAAATATTCATACATACATACATAAACTTTTGTAAAGAAAATCGACAATTGATGTGTGTACTTGGTAATTCTCAATAGATAGGAAAGGCAGCATAAACTTTATTGTCTTCTTATTAAAATAGTGAAGTCAACAGAAGCAAGGTACTGATGATAAAGTAAGTTAGTCTTTGCATCATCCTAATGGTAGTGGTTGATCAATTTATACTGGTCACCATGAATTGATCTGTAGCATAATAAATTTATGATGCTTTGATTTTCATAAGGTTCTTCATTCTTTTGTAATAGAGGTTTTAATTTTTATTTCTGTTGTACAGATGACGGATATATCGCTATTGCGTGAACCAACCTTCCTGATTCCATGCCTGGCTAACTTATTTGGTGCCATTGGACTCTTTATTCCATTTGTCTACAGTACAGACCGAGCAATATCTCTTGGAGTGGAGAGACAGCAGGCGGCTTTCCTGCTATCTGTCATAGGTATAGTTACTGCCACCGGATTTACAAAAGTTATCAGCAATGCTGTATCTCTTTACATAAAGGCAGTTTGTGAACACCAGTGATAAACAACAAAATTCATTACCAGTTTTAATAGGGTGTCATCCTAACCTAAAAACTGCTAAAACTGTGGTCCAAGCTTAAGCAAGCCATAAGGGATATTATATTTGCTACACTGAACAATATTGGGCCTACACTATGTCACGAACCATTTGGCTATTTTGCTATACTTTGCAGTCTGCTGAGAATTCATTTTGGCTTCCATAGTAAGTTCATTGTAATGGAGTCTAACAATTGCTGGACAAGTAATAGATTTTCAAAGTAATCGGTATGTACACTGTGTCCGGATGAAAAGTAGAACCCTAAACATTTGTCAATAACTTCTTGAAAACTAAACCAATAGCTACAAACTTTTACATACGGTATACTACACCATTTT
>JAQFXW010002170.1:0-13500 GCA_034693945.1 Dendrobaena attemsi
GCCGTATTTCGTATAACTTGTACTTGTAAACCAAAACGCGGTTAGCGATTGGTCATTAAAGAATAAATATTATTATTGTATTTTCTAATGACACAAAACTACCGATACATAATAATGCTTGTAGGCCTAGTACACATGCACGTGTGCGACTGTGTGTATTGTGAAAGTTGATGTTTTCTAATGCCATGCAGAGGAAAGATGTGAAGAGGTAGCATATGTATATATAGCGACAGAGACAACAAGCCATACATATAGACATAGGCAAAGAGCCAAAGAGTCATTCAAAAAGACAGTTTTCCATGATTCTGCCTAGACCTAATGATGATTCATATCGCTTAAATGTCTATGTGCGTGTATAATGCCATATTATGGAGGCGTATACGTATTATACGTACTATTGTATACGTGTTGTGTTTTCATGGAATAGATGTCATCTGCAGTGTAAGTGTCCATCTGAGACAGGTGTGTTTGTAAAGTATTGTCCTCGGCTGACTGATTAGATGTCTAATTGTCTATTGACGACTCACATCTCTAGCAGTGCATCGGATTATATCCTGTCATCCTCTATCTGCTTCTCCTTCTCTTCTCCTTGCCTCTGCTTCTCCTCCTCTCATTCCTGTTCCTCCTCTTCCTCGTATTCTTCCTTCCTTTTTCTTTATTCTCTCCCGTTACCTCTGCTCCTCCTTCTCTTCTCCTTGCTTCTGCTCTTTCTCCTCCTCTCATTCCTGTTCCTCCTCTTCCTCGTACTCTTCCTTTCTCTTTCTCCATTCTCTCCCGTTACCTCTGCTCCTCCTTCTCTTCTTCTCACTTCTTCACCTTCTCCGATCATACCTGCTCCTCCTCTTCATCATCGTCCTCTAACTTCCTATGCGTCATATTGCTTCCTTCTCTCCCGTTACCTCTGCTCCTCCTTCTCTTCTCCTCGCTTCTTCACTTTCTCCCATTTCCTCTCCTCTTCTTCCTCATTCCGTTCTTCTTCCTTCCTCTGCATTTTTCCTGCTCCTCATTATAGCGGCAGCAGCAGCAGTAGCAGCAGCAGAGGAAGCATTGGGCATCTATCTGCATTGCATGCATGGCAGAGGAGAGTGTTGGATGGGTTGGGTGGGCTAATCTCTTCTCATCTGGCTAATCCAGGTGACCCGGGCATCTGACCCCGATGCATCCGTCCACAGGAACATCACCGTGCCGAGCTTCATCAAATCACCGGACGGTCGGCGAGTGGACTGGGGCAGGAGGGAGGGGCCGAGGGGCGGCAGGGCAAGACGGAACCCCTTCGGATGACCGGCTCATTATACACTCACTCCCTCGGCCATCGATCTTGAGACCCATGCGCCCGATACGATCACTCCGCCGCTGTGATCAGCTACTGTACCTTCTCAGCAGTCGGCTGGTCTAACCGCCACTTCCCTTCCTCCTTCTGCCTATCTAACCGGCTTCCTTCTACTCCTCCTCCACCTCCTCTGGTACTGCCTATCTGTCTGTCTAATCCTCACTTCCCCTAACCGGCTTCCCCTTCCTTCTACTCCTCCTCCGCCTCTTCGGGTACTGCCTATCTGTCTGTCTGTCTGTCTAATACTCACTTCCCCTTTCTCTTATTCCTTCTTCGCTCCCATTGGTGTTGTCTGTCCGTTTGCCTAACCTGATCCTTAGTTGATTCATTGGCGGTCTCATACCCTTCGCTCTTCTCCCTCAGACCCTCTTTGTCTGAATTGCTCCCCGCTTCTTTCTTCTCTTTTCAAATCTTTTTCCTTTCCATAATTTAAAGCTTTTTTCTTCCTTCTCTCGTCGATGCTGCGTCGGAGTTAAAACACCGAAGCGCCTCATTTACTACGCCATTCGGCGAAAGAAGGTTGAATCTACCTACGAGACTCCTCCATCTTTGATCATATATTAGCATAACATAGCAAAACAAGGATTTTTAGCGGTTCAGAAGACGTAGTCTGTGTTCAAACCAAGGCATTTAAACAGAGATGCCTAATAACCCCAATTTTCCTAGTCTCACATTAAAAGCCGAAATGGTATCCACTGAAAAAGTGTTATCGTCAATCCCATTCCACAGTTATTCTTCGCATCAGCTTCTGTGTCATCATGGTATGACCCTTCCTGGAGTAAGAATTATGAGTGAAGAATTTACTCCAGTGTTTTGAATGGATATGAACCTCCGACCGTCTGGTCACAAGGCACCAGACACCACCACTACACCACCACTACACCACCACTACACCACCACTACACCACCACTACACCACCACTACACCATCACCACTACACCACCACTGACCAACTGACTATTGGAAATCTCTGATAATAATTACACCCAGACGATAGATAACACGTAATCAATTTTGTCGACAGCAAAACAAACCTTGGATGCTGGGATTCTGGGAAAGTTCACGTGATCCAGACCCAAGACTCCATCAATTCTTCCGTTTCTGCTGCTCGCATAAATTGTTCGTCTATGACGACGAATATCGATTCTGAAATATTTCTCTTCTTCAAGTACGCTACTACTCAGAGGCGCTCTAGACTACAGCGCTGATGCTGAGTCGAAGTTGACACGCCTAGGCGCCTCATTTACTACTACATCTGACGAAAGAAGGCTGAATATACCATCGTAATTATACATGTAACTATTATATATAATATTATGATACACCTATACGAATCCTGTAAATCTAAGCGTAGGCTTTATAATATATATAATTTATATATAATATATATATACAACCTGTAAAATGCATGGACGGATTCTATCCTCTGAGATACGTGTGGGGCCTAGATGTAAGAGCTTTGCAGAGATAGCACAGAAATCTTGCGTCAGCCCACACAGCACATGCGGTGTGAGTGAGATAAGAGGCTTTAATCTGATTTCCGTCCATCAGTTCCTGATATGTGGTTGACCAGCAGCAGAAGCCATCAGATCAACGACAGAGGTTGGTTGACACTATCGAAAATCCTTCATCAACTAATCAGCAATCCCCACATCAAGCTCCTATAACGCAGCGGCTGGCACTCGCATAATAAGTCGCTGATTTCATACAATGTATACAAGTCCAATGAGGTATATATAGTATACATGCTCAAATGTAGCCTACTGGCAGAAGAATCCGACTTCGACTGGGTGATAATTTTGCAGGGAATGTTTGAATCCTCAAAGAAACGTCTAGAAATAAATAAATTAAAGAACTTAATAGAACTGCTTTTAAGGTTTAAAGGGGCTCAATTAAAAAAGAAATCAGAGGGATTGACCTGCAGCTCAACTAAATATTTGCAATATTTGCATATTTTTCTTTTATATTATTCGTTTGTCCTGAGCGTGTAGGTCTACTGTTAATTGTTCATATTTTCACGGAGGAAAGCATACACAAATAATTCATCATAATCGAATTCAAATTAAGTAAGAAGCATAATTATCTATAATGGATCCAAGTTCCAAGACATGAATCTGAGCATCTACAGTCCTAGAATTTAAAGGTCCATATGGAACATAAACCTCCTTTCTTTTCAAACCACTCATGATGCACCGTGGACTACGGCTTTGTCTTCTGCCACGAGCTGATGTATGAACCTGATTATAGCTGTGCTTTGAAGCGTATCTACAGATGTCTTGCGCAGCACGATAGAAATTACCTTGCGTCATAATATGAGAGGCTACAATGGTACATCATTGCATTGGGATGTCATGGAGAAGAGCGAAGCTACCACAGTCGTTGCTGCATCGTGATATACTTCGCCACTTCATAAGAGAAGAAAATCCTCCGTAATTTAGAGACGAAGGTTGACAAAGAAGTCTGGACAGGACAACCTTAGGCAAAGTTTGAAAGAAAATGATCGGAGTTCTTTCTGTCTTTGTTGACGATGTCTGTTTGTCTGGTTGCCTGCATGCGATTTTCATTTGGTTTTCACTAAAATAAATCGTATCTAGCTAACTACCTATCTCTAAGCACATATTATACATACACAACAGGCCTATACGCAGTATTACGTACAGCTTATACATGTATAGGGGCCTACCCACGTGCATGCATACATACATGCATACGCAATACATATATATATATACATGCATACATCCATCCATGCCCACACAATACAAGAACATACTTACTTACATTGCATACAAAACATGCGTATACGTACATACAATACACGCAATATTGCATTACATATATTCATGTAGACATACATACACGAATGTGTATATATACATGTATGCCTATAAAACAGTACATAGCGTATATTATGTCTGCGTGTGGGTCTCTCATCTGCTCAGACTGTAGTTGTGATTGAATTAATCTATAATCGCAATGCGATACATGTACTCCTGAGAGTCGTCTCTCCTTATTAGAACGGTCTGTTTTAAGATTCATGTATTCTCAGGTTTTTGTTCTTCGTCCTTTCAAAGGCGTTCAGTTGAATTTTGTCTATGACTATCAAGCATAGACACAAATCATGAACCGACAGCTAATACAGTGCACGAGATATACTATAACATGTGTGAAAATTCTGACACTCGTGCTGTAGTCCGGACCGCCTCTGAGTATTAGTTGATTTGAAAGAGCGGTATAGAAATGGGTAATAAAATGCGAGCGAGGCCGTCAAAAATTATACACATAATATCCGGGGCAAAACTGGTACAAAAGTCAGTCAAATACAATAAGTCTGATCAAATGTAATCTAAACGTTCTCGTACAATCTAATAAAATTCTTCAGGGCGTATGTCTATTATAACCCTACGTGTATACGTGGTTGACCTCTTTAAGTCACAGAAAGAGCAGAATATGAGAGGTTTCCGATCGAAGCGAGCCGCACATAGGGCCTATAGATAGGCTACTCATGAGTGTCAGTGAGATGTTTTGAACGAGTCTTTTCTCGGATTTTCTGTTTAAGAAGTATACACGGCTTCTCATCGAAGCGCATTAGACCTACAGAAACAATGAATTCGAGACGTTGGAACTGCATAACATGATCTTACTGGATCATGTTAGACTAAAGCTTTGTTTGTCAGAACACAGATTCGGAGTTGAAATCCGAAACTGTTTTTTCTCCCCAATCGCTGCTTCCTGTTCTGTACGACCTCTAAATGAACAGACTATACTGGGTTGGATATAACAAGGGGGGGGGGTTAAGTTCGTAATACTGACTATCGGTATATATTATATGCAATATAATACAGTATAAATGCAGATTATTAAATATAGGTCTAATATAATAGGCCCTATATAATAAAATATATATATAAATGCACATACAATGTAGGCCTATTTATATTATATATTGGCCTACATAGTTAGCCTATTAGATCATCAATCGGCTGGATTCATGTTCCAGCATTGGATTACTATCATTATTTTTACCTTTCCCAAGCATTTTCTTTCTTCTCGATACTGACAAAGAAATCACTCCCGTATAAACACTCCTGGCCAGTATCTGACAACTGAGGATCATAATTATATATGTATATTATGCATAATTGTTTTATACTATATCAGGTCCTGATGTCGAAAATGTTTCTCTCGTCTAAGCAGTATGGATGGTTAGAAAGCGGTAAGCAAGCATAGACCTGTAGTCTATTTATAATAGTGTAAGAAATGTGATACGAAGGAAAATGAATTCGACAAACTGGCGTAAAAGAATATAATTAGAATACACAGATGAGACACAGTGTGTGAAAGGACGGACAAAATGGAAATCTTTCTTCTGATGAGTTGAGAGAAACAGATGACCAGAGGATGACCAGAGATCAGCCTTTTACAGATGGGACTGAAAAGCACGACGTGAAAGTCAGCAAAAGACCTGTATTAATTGAAAGAGTATAGGCCTATAGTAACAGCAGATTAGAGAAAAAACTCTTCTTAGCTGGACGAGATAACAACCGATGGGAGCCTGCACGCCGTTTATCTCGATGAGATAAATCTTCGTAAAAAGTAGAAAGCCGCAGGTTAGATATATCCCGAGAATAATGTCGCCCATCCGATGCTCTTGCGTCGCCGCCCATAGTATAGGTCGCGATGGAGCCACGTCGTGCGTAAATAACAGTCGACTTTGGGAGGCAGCCGTTCCACCGATGACGATGAACTCTGTACAGGAAGCTATAGTTTAATGAAGTCGACGCCATATTAGCGGTTTGATGGATGTCCTATATAGCTAATCCCCGTGGAGACCATCATAGCTGATTGGTTCACCGCTTGATTCTTGTGAAATATCGATCTCAACTCGAACTTAACAAGTCTTAACATGTATACCAAGATTAAGCTTAGGCCTCCTTATCTCAGGTTGTAACAGCGCGGGATGATTTTGCGCAAAGAAAACGATTTTCGCGACCAAGTGGTGACAGCAGTAGTCGCGTTAGTTGTGCAGGGTAGGGGAGTACAACAAGCTTTCCAATTCTAGGAAAAGTTTAACTATCAAAAAGGGTGCCTGACTATATATAGCTTAGCCGACACTTGTGGACCTGTGCCCAAATGAAAGAGCTAAAAAAAACAGTGATGTCTTGGTAGCATATTACTAGTAGGCTATAGAATCCCACAATCATTATTTCATAAAGAATTTTCTCAGTCAAAATTTGGATAGGTCAAGAGCAAGTATGGTAGGTGCCTAGCAAGAAAATGTCAATTATACAGGAAGATAGAATTAGGAAATCAATTAGGTCTAACCTAATAGGTATCTGCAGAAATATTCCGAATTATAGACCAGAGACGATGAAATCGAGACATTGGAACTGTATCACATTCTGTTACTGGATCATAGGTTAGACTGATTTGAGTGAAAAAGAATGATGATGAAGTGGACTAAAGCTTTGTTTGTCAGACCACAGATTCGGAGTTGTAATCCGAAGCAGTTCTTCCCCATTCCTAGTCATATATATATATATATAATATATATAAAGAATAGAGAAACAGTTTATAACCTAGTTTACTGATAGTCGAATGGAAGAACGGAAGGAGGACATCAGAAAAAGATAAAGTGAAAAGAAATGTAGACCTACCCGGACGCATGATGCACCAGCGCCACCCAACGAGCTCTTATTGTCATGGATTTTCATCACATTGGGACCGGCCAATGAGATGGCGCCTGTGCTGTGAAATCGGGTACCGATGTGAATTCGGGTACCTAATGCCTACATGCTACCCGGACCCCCGTTCAGGAACGTAAAAGATACGGAGGCTGAAAGCAATGAATGGCAGCTCATATTTGAAAATCAACGTACCTAGCTGTAGCCTATAGCTTTAAGGGATGCCAATGAAAACAAATAAGAAATGCATATCAAACTTTGTCAACGACTCAGTGACAGCGAAGATGATAATATATAAAATTGTAATTTTATCCACCGAGTCTAAGATCTCTTTGAAGTGATTGAACTGAAGTCATATGTTGCTGCTACATGTATGTATGATGAATAGCTATCTGCATGCTTCCCAAGGTATACAGCATATTCCGTACGCTTAGGCTTTCATTTGATTATGCAAAATAAACGAATCTATTCTACTACCATCATCATTGATCATTTAGCATCCTCACCAGTAACGACCAACGCAGGTATATATATATATACAATATATATACAATATACAGGGTGTTTTAAAAAAATGATCCTGTTACGTTTTTTGCCAATATATTTCCGTCAAAAGTTTGAATTCTTTAATGCAATTTCACAGGCTGACAGGCAAATTCATATTTACATATGATAACCAAATTTCACCAAAGTATGTCCAACAGACAAAATCTATTTAACATTTTGTGACGTCCCTCACTGTTTTTTGATGGTTCAAAAAGTTTACCAGTATTTTGCTAATATTTCAGCCAAAAATAAATATTATTTAATAAAATCTCCCAGGCCTATAGGCAACTAATATTTACATATAGCGACAAAATTTTATTGATATATTTAAAACGCAACAAAAGTTGCAGCACTTTTTGGGGGAACAATTGTTGCGTTACACGTTTCTAAAGCAGCACAATTTAGAGGTGGACTCACTAAAAGTGCTGCAACTTTTGTTGTGCTTGAGCTATTTCGATAGAATTTTGCCCCTAGATGTAAATATGAATTACCCATAAGACTGAAGAATTCATTAAAATATATTTAATTTTGGCGGAAACACTAGCAAAACGTCATCAAAATCAGTGGGGGGCGTCACTAAAAGTTTTATAACTTTTGTTGTGTTTGATATATTTTAGTGATATATTTCAATTACATGTGGGTATTAATTGTCTTTTAGCCGATAAAATTGTATTTAGAAATGCCCACTTTTGGCGGAAATATTTGCAACAAAAGTTGGGGGTAATTTTATTAGCAAAAGACTATGAAACGTTTTTGAACCATCAAAAAGTTAGTGGGTGATGTCACTAAAAGTTGAATAACGTTTGTTCTGTTTTAAATATTTTGGTGAAATTTGGCAGGTATACGTAGGTATGAATTGTCTTTGAGACTGTAAACTTTTATTTGAAAATGTTTACTTTTAACGAAAATATTGGCAAAAACGTAGGGGATCATTTTTCTTTGAAACACCCTGATATATATATATATATACAATATATAACATTATTACAGTTATTATATCTATATTCAAAGTCAGCTACAACTTAATAGCTCAATATTGCTATAGAGCTACATGCATGGGTTTCAAATGGACCCTAAATTGCTTCAGCCTACCAACCGATTCTGCAATTTCATCTAAGCTTATGGCCTACAACGGGCAATTTCGCATTGTATAGCCTGCAAATATGGCTCAACTTGAGTACAAACTGAAACCTCAGTTTCGTCTTTACACAGATCTGTACATAACGATGATCTGGAGTATGACCTTTATCGACAATTGCTGCTCGAACTCCTTAAATTTGGATATAGTCGAGCGATTCTCAACCTGTGGTTCCTTGCAGGCCATGTGGATGCAACCTAGTGGTCCGCAGATGAGGCCTAGATTTTACAGTATTGTAAATTTTTAATCCGAAATATAAAGAATAGCCTATAAATTTTTGTCGAAAAGAATTGTATTTTTAATTTTAAACTTTAAACAATTAATTCAAGGTTTTAGTAAACAAATTAAATGCTTAATACTAAATGTTATCGAGTCTATTATTCTAGTTATAATAAATAATATGCATAGGGTTGTATGGTATAGCCTACAGCAATGTACGCTAACTGACATTATCAGGATTCAGGCCTATAATGTATAGGCCTATACGCTACAAGGATATGAACCACAAAAGATAAATAAATAAATATCTCTCACGATCCAGTTATTATTGAACAGTTACTGTGTTACATGTTGTGCAAAAGAAACAGCAGCATTTTTAGACACTACTGATCGGACAGATTTTCTTAATTTCCATTTCTTTTTGTATAATCTTTGTAATGGTCTAAAGCTGAATGCAGTCCACACAGCACAAGCTTATTCCGGAACGCAGATGTATAATCTGTTCCTGTTGCTGACCGCATATTCTAAAACCAGTTTCAAAATTCAATGTAACTAGAAATTATATAACGCCGTGTCTCAAAAATCTACTCAGGAGCGTGCTTGTGTATTTCAGGCTTTGGGTGGTACTAAATGTCACACACTATTGTCTTTATATCATGACCTCGCTCCAGCCGCAGCTGGGCAACAACAACGACTGTCGGATCTATATTGAACTCTCTCCATGTGCCACGGTTTCAATTACTCACGGTCGTGTTCTAGCAAGTAAGTTAATACACCATCGTAAAACCTGAGCAGATTCTTAGTAAAAATCACAGTAATAGTAAAAAGTAACAGTATTGGAGTCAGTAGTGGAAGCAGTTGTAGGCCAACTATAGGAGTATATAGGGTTAAAGCGATGTGCCTCATTTAAGTGTTGCTTTCCTGAAAAAAATATTTTTTTACAAGTTCTCGGGACACAACGTAGGCCTATACGACGAATAACTGTGGATGGACAATCAGTTCATCATTTTGGTTCTATTGCTGCGAAGACTTTTCTTTCATCTTCGACGTGAAATTAAACGCTGTCTAAATGAACATTGCCATCATAATAACAGCACTTATTTGTACTTTCCATGATTGACTATTGAAATTCAACACTATAATTATATGGGCTATTATACCAAATCTACTCTTTCACAGCTTACCTCTGTCATCCGTGCTGCAGTTCGCTTTGTTAAATATACTTGGATCCAGAGATCATATTATCCACTAATACAGACCCAGTCTATCGACAGCTGCATTGGCTGCCTATCCAGGTTCGGATAGCTTTTAAAATCTGTTTATTCATGTTCAAATAAAGTCAGGTATAGTATACTGCTCCTCCTTGTCTATCATCCTTGGTCATACCTTGTGATGCGATTGAATCGAGGCATGGTCTGTGGTCATCTACAAGAGGAGAGATTTTCTTATCAAAAGAATAAACCTCCAATTTGGAAACAGGATGTTTTGAATGGAACTTTTTACCAACAACAATTCTAAATTTATCTTCAATTAATACTTTCAATTCTCCATTGAAAACTCATTTATTCTCTAAGTATTGTGATTGATTAGCAATTATTTTAATGTAACGCGTCCTTGAGTAAGACTTCATTTGTTTTATTAGGACGTACGTGTTATGCTTAGTCAGTTGAATAATTGTTGGATGCGAATTAGATGCTATAACACAATATAATAGCCTGTTTGTACAACTGTACATTCTATTCTATTCGATTCATAGATTTATAAAGCGCCTCTTTCAGTAGGCTACAACCTAATCAGAGGCCCTCCCAGTGCGTTGGACCCCGTGAGAAAAGATAAGTTTTAAGACTTAGAGGCCCTAATGTACCCTATACATATTACATAATCATATTAAACCAGCTTGAGTTACGCAAAACACCGGCTGAAACCCGCTAATCCAAATTTCTGTTCTGACGGCAATAATGGCCTCTGTTGTCATAAGCTCTCGTTAAACTGAGGAAACGCACGCAAAACATCGGCTCGTCCTTCTGAACGGTAGGCCGCTTAGAGATTCCTTTCTCTGGAATTCATGTCCATGCAGCAGACGGCGAATCAAGCGAACGCTTAATAATGCATCATATTCTTTGCGCTCTGTCCATTCATCATTTTCTTGTTAATATCAACGTTTCTGTAATGTAAATAGCAGTAATTTGTAATAAATAGGAACACCGCTGGCAATTAAATTTGTAATAATTATTTTGCTACTTGAACGTTTTAGTCGGTTGACGATAATTGGCCTCAGGGCGTCTGCACCATAGAAGCCTTGGAGCAAATGAAATGGGGGGAAGTTCTTTGCGGAAATAGGGGAAATGCGGAATTTGGAGGAAAGATGTTTTGCAAGGTTCACATTTACTAAAAAGGTCATCAGTTGTTTCTTGGGCTGACATGTGGACTTCTTTTGTAAAATAGGAGTAGGCCTAATGACTAAAATTAGTAATTTACAGATCTGCATATTCATGTTCCGATATAAAAATAATCTGTTACCATCGATATTTAATGGATATTTCAGAGGTGTTTCAGAATTGCATAACCATTTAACTAGATCTTGCATGAAACTGTGTCAACAATATGCTCGTACTGACATAAAGAAATTTTCTATTTTGGTTAAAGGACCAGTTGTATGGAACTTGCTGCCTTCTGCTCTAACTCAACTACGCACTTTGCATCAGCTTAGAATGCATCTAAAACAGTACATTATGTCTTTAGAACAATGATTGTCACTTTAAAAATGGATTTGTAAACAAATTACTGATTAGTATAGCATGTTAATTTTTAATTAAGATTGTTATGATTGTTGCTGCCACCGGTACAACATGATCATGCACTTGGGTGGCTCTTATATTAGCGGGACCCATATGGTTCTTTTTGAGTTCTCCCTTAGATGCCTGTTGGGAAATTTATTTGTCTGTACAGTCTTGTTTGTATGTGTTTGGCAATCAATAAAGTGACAATACAATACGATATTCTATTTTTTGTCTGTTCATCAAAGTATGTACTCTGGTATGAGCACATCGTATTATAATGGTTCTCTGTGCATGTGTGACGCTGTGTGTGTGTGTGTCTATCCTTCTGTTTTGTCCATCCAGCAATCCATCCATTCACCAATCTGTCTATCTACCAATCTGTGTGTTAATAGTAATTATAATTTATGGCTACGTTTAACTTATGATATGAGAATGAGGAAAATCATTCAGTCATTCTGAGAATTGTTGATGACTACAATTGATGAATCTTCTAGGCCTATATTCATAAATTTACGAAATTATTGGAATGCCAGCTATTTAGACTCTGACAATCTTCTTTATTCATGTCAATCTGGCTTTTGCAAGGGACACTACTTCTTTTACACTTGCTTACTGACATATCTAGAGTGCTGTGGACATGCCCTAGGTTACTTTCGTGGCCCTCATATGATGTACGTACAGCTACATTTTGATTCTGTTTATCACATGATATTCTTCTGTGTCATATCACTCTTGGTTTGACATCTCAGCCCAGCCTCTTGACTGGCTTACATCCTACATGGCTGGCCGCTTCTCTTCTACTATCTTTTACTTTACATATCTGTTCAGTTTGGCCATCCACGAGACTCAGTTTTTTACCTTGGCTCTATAGAATGATATTCTTTTTACATCTAACTTTGGCTCTTTGTTGACTTTTTAATCTCCTTCTGAGCCACTGTTATGTGGATGATTTGCTATCATATGCCCATTGTTTAGGTGATGTGGCAGCCTGTTGAGCATCTCACAGAAGTATCTCCTATGATGCCTTTATGTACTTCACAATAGTACCACCTGTGTTGCCATCGGTAGCAGAAATATCAGCTGTGAGCAAAAGATTAATTTTTCAGCTTCTATTTTTAGTCTCCTCAAGATTTTTTACTGAGCTCTTAAAGGGATGCTATATATACTATTTTTTTGTTGTGTGATTGATTGAATCTGAGGTCAGAAATTACGATAAGTTTTAAAATGCCTGTACAAAAATGTTTGTATCAAGATGTAATGATATGAATGAAAATATCATATGTACAGTGCTCAAGGAAGAGAGAGAACACTAGCAATAATTGATTTTGAATGTCATATTGTTTTCATTAAGGAAAGATCTAGCTGAACAGTAATATGGTCGTTAAATACCAATTCAGTGGCAATTACGTAATGGCTGCTGGCGCCTGTCAGCTCAGTTCCAGACTCTTCCAGTCTATGGCTTCCAGAGCAGCAGACAATGAAGATTAGGAACAAAATCAGACCAATCCAGTTGAAAGGATGAGCGACTTGCTCAGCTCAAAGAAGCTTTTATTCCCATAGACAATTAATTGTATGTATGATATTGTACAGGGTGGGCCAGCATAAATGCACAGACTTTGCACGCGTATAACTTCGCCAATTCTTAACATTTATGTATACTTAATGCATCATATTAAAGGTATTTCACTCTAGTATTAAGATCCAAACAGAATTTTTATTTATTGCGTCTTTAGCCTACATTATGTAAATCGTGACATAACAAACACCATCGTTTTTTGAGTAATTAGCTACTAATTTTCTTT
>JAQFXW010002171.1:0-13499 GCA_034693945.1 Dendrobaena attemsi
ACAATTGCTGAAGCGCTTCGGCGTGTAAAACTCCGACACACCTTCGGGCTGTAGTCAGGACCGCCTCTGAATAGTAGGAGACTGAAAGAGGCGGTATAGAAATACACACATACATACATACATACATGTGTTGTTGCTGTTGTTGTTGTTCCTGCTAAGGAAACGTACGATCCTCTTCAGCCACCTGTTCGCCTTCCTCGGTGCCGTCTCCTCGTGCGTCTGTGTCGCCGCAAAGTCACCCGAGCTGTTGATGCTCGGTCGAGTTCTTGTCGGAATCAACTCCGGTAAAATTGGTTCCCATTTAACAAGTGATATTCGTAACCTCTTCGAATCCATTTAAGACGCTGCTGCTTTTCTGTTGAAGGAAGAGTGACATTAGCTTTCTCAGTTGTTGCGATAGAATGCCAACGACTGCTAGTGTATTGCTGCTGTAACTCCGTGAGTGACTGTTGTAACTGAGGGATTTGAACTTGGATGCCACATCATACAAGACAACCTGGCTATGTCAACTTGATCCGACTAACCCTGTAATTAAACTGGTCTTTCTGTGGAAGTATTTCATGTATGAATCAGTTGCATCTTATTTTACCTCTAAACTGTATCGTGTATCTACGATGCATGTACTTGACGTTCGCGTGGGATCTGTGTAATACATAACATAACATTTAGTTTGCATCTGCATTACTTCTAGTTGTCTACGTTGATACTTCCGATGAGTACACTGACCGCATACTGTCAGTGGGAAGATGAGACCGTGAGGCAGAGGACTGACTGGCCACTGACCCTCATATGCCAAGGCTAAGAATCTGAGGTCGCTATTCTCGCTTTATACCCATTGCTGCCTCTGGGCTAGCTTAATAGACTGCTCTTCTTCTTAGAGCAGATGCAAATTAATCTTCCTGCCTGACCTCCCGGATCTTGACCCCCTGCCTTACTATTCTGATTTGACTAAGCTCCTGTGAATAAGCTGGTTCCCGCGACTCCGCTTTTGTAGGTGCTATAGAAGTCTCGAGTTACGAGTTATAGGTTTCGGGGTATGGTTGCATAAAGTGTACGTACGCAGAGGGGGTGTAGAAAAAGTATGTGTTTGCGTACAGGGAGGGATGGGTCAAGTTTTCCATATTTAAACTGAATCTCGGATGCTTTGACCTTTATCATAACACTCAACATGACCAGGGTTGAAAACTTGAAATAACATGAATCTGACCAGAAAGATATACATGATGGAGTTAAACATAATACCTAAACTAGGTTTAAACATTTGTTTGATCCACAAGTACTGTCAGCAGTTAACTCAGAAGATCAAACTACAGCCTCTCAAAATTTTCAGCTGTTATTATATGCCAAGGAGGATTGACTCGTAGAAAGAGTATCAATCCAGCCTAAAAAAATTTTTTTCACATAATTGTGCTCTAGAAACTAAAATTAGTATCTACCTGCATGGCTGAATATTGAGGTACTACTTGTCAGTAGAGTGGCTAGCTTGTGCGATTGTCAATTGAGGGATTAATTGTTTAAATCCAGGTAAAGGCAGAAACTTCTTTGTTTTGGATTTCATCTGCACCCCTAGCCAAACAAGCCAATTCAGTTGTAATGAGTACAACGTGCAGTGGCGGATCTAGGGGGGCCCGGGCCCCCCCCCTTAGACATAACCCTAACTTAATTCATTCTGTAACCCTAACCCTAATTTCAACGCTAACCCATTTAAAATTAATAATAAACTAAAATCAAATCCTTTAGAATGAAACAACTTAACACATTCCCCGCGAAGCGAAATATCTTACCCCAGCGACTGACCATTCGATGACCCCCAGGGTGACACCAACGGGTCTATTGTTCTACGCAGGGCATAAGCCGCGTCATACTTAAACTCGCCGCCCGGTCTAATGGATCACAGCATGTGCTGAATCGACTCAAATGCTAACAAGACACGCATCACTGCTGTCAAAGACCATTGAGACGGCGAGAACCATTGTAACTTTGTTTGCCTTATTAAGCTATCATTACAGGACCCTGAAGAACGAGATATCTCGACCCTCGCGTCCAGGCATACCCAATTTATGACGAGATATCTCGTTCCTAACAGTCAAAAGTGTTAAATTAATTACTACTCATAAAATTGCAATGTTAACTGCTACAAATTGGAGGCTTTGTAAAAATAATTTTAATCAAACCTACATAAAAATCTAACAATATCCCATAAAAGCCGAATTCCCTGGAAAACTATGTGCAGAACGTTCCAGAATGCCGCAACAAACCTCTTCCGCCTCCACGACCACCTCCTCCACGACCACCTCCTCGTGATTGTGACTGTTGTGCTCCTTTGGGCGTTGCTTTCTTAACGTCAACCTACAAATGGAATTAGGTGTTAGTGATTCAAAGACTACCGATCGCTTTTACAAGTTCACATTGAAACATAAAACGCAATTACAAGGTCTTGTGAAAGCAGACACTAGGAGATGAGAAGCGCAATTAGGACGAAGATGCCGACAGATTAGTGTTGTTCTGATATTATTTTAACTAAATAAATGAACACTTTAGCCCTACTCTAGATGCTTGCATTGATGTTTAACTTCTACAGTTTAAATAACCAAATCGTTAAAAAAAATGCAAATGACTGAATTTATAAGCTAAATAATTAAACCAGCATTATGCTGTTAAATTAAGACTAGCAATTTATCTAAATCATGTTAAAAGTACTTCTAGAGAAAATAATCAATTACAATTTTAAAATAAATTTATATTTTTTAAATATATGTATGTATATATATTACTCTATTGAGCTACAATAAATGGCTCACCTCAGATGTTGGCTCAGTGTCCACTAAACTATCTGATTTATTAATTATAACCAATAATTTAAACTATAAATTAAAAATAATCTAAGTAAATGCTATTTTAAAATAAAACCTTCGTTACCAATTTTAAACTATACAAAAGTCCACACTAAAAATCCCATAACTCAACAAGGAAATTGAACTACTAAACATCTTACAATGGTAAATATGACATTTTAAGTATCATTTTAAGTATCTGCATATTGGACAAAAAATGAAGGTTCAAGATTTAAAATGCTGTTTAAAAAAAAGAAACTGATTTTAAAATATTATCATACAACACTAATAAACAGAACACGCAAAAGCTTATGCAATGCTCTGAACTCCTTCCAAAGTATTTGTGGTCCAGCTAAAGAGCAAGATTTATAGGAGTTCATAATGTTAAGTCCTTTTCGGCAAAAATCCCAACAATTATATACAAGGTGAACTTGTACATGGTTACGAGATGTTAGGACATGTCATATTTGGCACCCATGGTTAAGGTTAAGACTAGATTAGCAGCATATAAAAGAGGCTAAGTTAGAAGATAGAGATAGGTGTGGGGTCTGCGACGACTTGGTTGAGTATTTGTCAACCTTTCCGGCAGTTCGCCACTCTGTGTAATTCCCTTCTCGTCTCCAGGGCAAACTGGAAAAAAACGGAAATGCAACTTTGCAGCCGAGAACTGACACAGTCTGCCATAGCTTTAGAACTATATGGCTTTAACCGCTAGAGAAACTGAGGTTAACTGCGATTCAGAGTCCGTAAGAAATTCGTCATCTAAAAATTATACACTAAAACATTTATTAGACAATGAATGATTCCTGATAATAATCTACTATAAGTAACTGAATATAAAGCTAGAAACAAAACTAGTTAGCTAGACAGAGAGAGATCTTATGATACATCTTTACAGTTACACGTAACAACTTGTGGTAAGCACTTCTTTAAAATCACAGATTCACTATCTGTACAGTGTATATGAACCAAAACTTAAATATACAAGGGTCTACGTCTATAGAACTATAGCCATCCGAAAATCACAAACACATTAGAAACAATGCACTTAAACAGTACAAAAATTAGGATATCAGAAACTTTAGATTAAAAATTAAGAGGATTATTACAGAACTTGTCTTGCAGCAGAAAATGTGAACTCACAGCATTAAGCAAACTGAATTAAACTGAACTATTTACAAAGATTTACTGGTTACAGTCTGACGAAACCCTCAAGTTTACATAGAAATAAACACTAGCTTCGCATCAATATCGTATGATTACACAAGATATCACAATAATCAGCGATTAGTTCTACCTCTCTTCCACCAATGTTGTGCTTAGCGTTGGCACAGAGCGTCTCAACTGCATCTGACGACTCAAAGCTGACAAAGCAGAAACCCCTTCTTTGATTCTTTTCTCTGTCGAATGGCAATTCCAATGTCTCAATCTAACCAAAATAATTGAACGGTGTCCAGATACAATCTAGCCTGTGAAACAATCAATCCATCAATTTCGTTTCTCGGCGATCCACAGAAAATCCAATACTTCGAGTAAAACTCAACTTGTTGGCAAACAAAATGATAATACAAGGGCTCAAAATTGGTTATCCAAACTTCATGATTAAGACAAACTCTTAGCTAAAGCAACAGTGTGCTAGATTAGTAAAGACAATCTATTTCATTTAATAAGAATAAAATAAATATGCAACAAGTCTGCCTGAAACAATGCAGCTAACCACTATCACAAAACAAACTGTTATCGTGAATTCATAATAATTATTTTAATCTGGAATGTACAATTCTTACTTTTCCAAATCGACCGAAGTATTCTCTGATATCGGTTTCAGCCAGGTTGGGGTCTAATCCACCAACAAAGACCTTCGTGCATTCTTCATTACCAGTGCGTGCTTTTGCCCGTTTTGGGTCAATTGTTTTGCCCTGGAGAACGTGCGAGCTTTCAGCCAAAACCTAGAATAACAAGTTTAACTGAATTTTTTAAAGCATTAGTCTCATAACCAATAGTAAACCAAATCACGCATTGCATACAAACATTCATATCTAGAAATTCTCGCTTCATTTAAGCACTGGCATAAGCTTTTTAGGTAATTTACCTGCAAGTCAAGTAATCATAACAATTAAGTAACTTGAACACCAGATAAATTCTATATAAGGAAGCTGAAATGCTTAAACTGAAAAGTAGCTGAATATGTTTAGATAACAAATTATGTCTCCCGTCTTTTAACGATGAGAGGTATAGCTTTCCATGTATTTTAGTACTACCTCATCGCTAAAGAATTAAACATATTCACATAAATAAGAAACATTTTAGCAGTAAATTCAATTTGTTGCTTGTCAAATTTAACTCCTTGGTTATTATACTTACATGATCAACACTGGAAGCTTCTGCAAAACTAACAAAGCCAAAGCCTCGTGACGATCCGGTGTTTGGGTCTCGTTTAACCATACATTCCGTCACAACACCGTAGTTTGAAAAATAGTTTTTCAGATCATCTACAAAAAAATAACACTTATCGATGTGAATGTAATTAGACTTAATAAAAAAACTTAATGTAATTAGACTTAATAAAAAAAACTTTAAAAAGTCAAAACTTATATAAAAAAAATATTCACATCTGCTTTGCATTAAACTATAATTGTCTAACAAAATACCACTCAACAAATGACTGGCATATAACATTTAATTATGCGTACATTAATTATGGAGTTTATTTAACAATCTCAGTTATAAATGCAAGCTCTTTGTTGTAAAGTAAATGCACAGAATTTAAGAAAATTTTGTTTTAATACATACCATCTGATGTTTCTCTGTTTAATCCACCAACAAAGATTTTTCTGCAATTTAAACAAAAGCACATTAATCATTCAAGTACTTAACCGGTTTCACATTTACGTTCGTTTCATCGAGGATCTATCAGTTTTAAATAAAAGCGGTTACTAAATACTCATACTCATAACATAAGCTTACGATACAACTTCTAATGACTATTCTGTACTTCAGCGCATTACTGAACGAGGTTTTAAACGATCGTTTTGAACAGAGACAACGAACGCCATTTTGACGACCATGTTACAAAGGCTAATGGCGTCCACCAGACCACGCTTCCATACAAAACGCATAATTATTGTAATTTGCACCTACCCCGCATCGCCCGCTCCTCCGCCGCCGCCACCACCGCCACTTCGTCCTTCTCTGCCGCCTCGCTGCTTGTAGCCTCCCTCGTAGAATGGATTAGAAGACATATCGAATAATTTCGTTGGAACGTCTGAGATTTAAGATAAAACCTAACACGACCCTTTTCCGTCTCTCGCCGACAACCACCTCGGATGCAGAGACCTTCGTGTCGGAAGTAGACGCCGATCAGTGGTCCCATTATTCATTTTGAGAAATTACAAGATCGTAGAATATTAATCCCAAGATGGTACTGACAATTTTCCGTCATACTGAAAATTACGTCAAATTTATTATTATTCCATGCTCTTGGCTATTGTCTGTAATACTCAAAGACTATAGCACTTAATAAAAAAGTCCAAATATTTTTGTTCTGAATCATCTCAAGTCCGTCATCGAAATCCCAAGATCTCGGACAATTTCCGAAGCAGAAGCGAATAAAAATTTGCTCATGTGCGTCGAGCCCAAAACCTGCAAGCCTAAAACAAGCCAGGATGTTCTTTAGCACTATATTTAAACTTTCCAATCAATCAATTGACCAATATTAGAAAATTCAATATAAATCTAGTTCACAAGAGGCGCAACCAGTTATATTATTCAAACTTAACATGGTGCCTGATCTGTAGGCTACTTTACAATTGGATTGCATCATTCCTGTCATCACGATCCCACAGATCCAAAAGCTCTTCCATCCTCTTCGACGTACCTCAAGGATCCATCAATTATATCACAGTATATAATATACTGTGGATCCATTCTCGGCCAACTTCTCTTCATTATATACACATCAAACATTGTCAACATCGCAGCCTGCATTTCCGACATTCAAACTGGTGCGCATCTATTACTAAAGCTTAATGCTACTAAAACAGAACTTATTTGGTTTGATCGTCGAAATAGACTGGATATTCAAACGAAAACTCTAAATCCTCAGCCCGAACTGTTCCCTAACACACTCCAACGTTGTTTGTGACCTCGGTGTAATGCTGGATTACAAACTTTACATGACTCGTCACGTGTCATCCGTTGCAAGAGCCTGCTACTTCCATCTTCGCTGAATACGACAAGTGAAGCACTGCCGCAACGAAACCTGCCTACGTATCCTGATCCAAGCCCTTGTCATATCTCGGCTCGACTACTGCAACTCCGTTCTAACCGGTCTGCCCTCATCAACTCTACAGCTTCTATCATCGGTTCTACACGCGGCTGCTCGACTGGTGAAAGATCTTAGTCCTAGAGATCACATCACTCCATCTCATGCCCGAATCACCTTCGAAGTACCACATCAACTTCGGAACGTCTCGATCCCTCGTATAATTATGACATCCATGGTTACGTCGTGTTCCAGATAATGACAATTTGGTTGTATTGTTTTATATAATCTAAAGGCAAATATAATCAAAACGTAGCTCCTAGATTAAACTGTAATCTCCCTGAATTATTCAAAATCTCTTCATTAAATTTTGTTCATAATGCTACAAAATATAAAACTATGCAGATGGAATTTATATTTGTATCAAATTGTATGTAATCCTCCAACGTAGGCACAGTGGCAGACTGGCAGTCAAATGATACACATCTACAGGGTGTTTCATAATAAAAGTAACCCCCTTCGATATTTGATAATATTTTGGTCAAAAGTACGCATTTTTAAGTAAAATTTTACACGATGAAAGGCAATTCATAATTACGTATAACTCCCGAAATTTCACAAAAAATTTCACACAACACAAGAGATTTTTGCTAATATATCCGCCAAAAGTGAAAATATTTCAATGAAATTCTACAGGCCTAAAGGTAATTCATATTTATATATAACCACCAAATTTGATCAAAATATTTAAAATGCAACAAATGTTACAGCCCTTTTAGCGAGAACACCTCCAGCATTCAGATGAATCAAAAAGTGTAGCGCAACAAACGTTAAAAAATAAAGTGCTGTAACTTTTGTTGCATTTGAAATATTTTGATAATATTTGGTCGTTATACGTACATGTGAATTACATGTGAAAGACCTGTTAAACGTTTTTGAACCATCAAAAAAAACTGGGTGACGTCACTAAAAGTTGAATAACTTTTGTTCTGTTTGAAACATTTTGGTGATATTTGGGCCTTATACATAAATATGAATTGCCTTTCAGTCTGTAAAATTTTATTTAAAACTTCCAACTTTTGACCGAAATATTCACAACAAAGGTTGGTTTATTTTTTATGAAACACCCTGTACACGTATAGGCTTACTAGCTCATAGACAGAGAATAACAAGCTTCATCTCGCGGTCTAAAGCGAGAGAGAGAAGCTAATGTCTCTGGAAAACATGTCTTTAAGGTTCAACTCTAATTGTGCTGAAGCTGAGCGTGCTGAATCCATGTGCATCTTGGATAATTATGTTGGGTATCACATTACAAACACAAAGCCATGACATTACCCTATTGAAGCCTTCAAGCCTCTGTACATTATCTCTAGTGTTCTCAGAGATCTCTAACTCATTTTATCATTCCATTTTCTTATGTAGACCTACAGCCTATGATTATCTTTTCTGTGCATGACCTCTGGTGACAGATTGAGGGCCCGATTTGTCATAGGTAATGAGGTGGGTGTTCATTGAATCCTCCCAACTGCCCATGCATGACACTGGCCCATTGGCAAAGACGACAACATTCATCTGTTCCAAGTGCGTAGATTAAAACTGTTATCAGGCTATAGGCCTACTCTCTCGCTGTACGACTAATTTGCTTATAGGTGACAGAAACGGCCAATATAGGTCAAAACGAACTCAAATTGTCAGGATGACAAGGTTTTAGAAGGAACGTAATTAAATTGCACAAGAGCAGCCTATGTGCACGTCGGCTAAGTTGTTGTGTACATGTTGATTGATCATAGAGTCAAAAAATAAAATTCATGTAAACAAAGTCACTGTATATAATGTTACTGCATTGATCACATAGAAAGGAACATTGGCACCAACTCTACCCCATGCAACACATAACACAACATGATCATAACGTTACGCCAAAAAGATATAAAAGGTTTGGACTTCTTTTGCCTCTCAAGCACCACCATTGGCCGCACATTTAAAACTGTTTACAGATGTGGATTAATGTGCCATTGTGCCTGAAGTTTAACGAGGAATTTGCCCAAACTCTAAATCATACGAAACTGTCGATGATTGGAAAAATTTTTAAATTCCTTCTGCATGATACTTGATGCAAAAATTCATGACAAGTACCAATTCAAATCCATGCTTAATTTCAACACAGTAGTCTCACACAAACTGGTCAGAAATTAATCTAAAACAGTGGATTGGAGACAATATTATTGTGAAGCAAGAAGAGGTCTTGATTTCAGTAAGGCGAACTTTGTGTTGTAATTACAATATGGAAACCATACTTCGCGTTTTATGTCACTACTGATCCTATTACAACAATAATTAATTATAATATGCATTACGAAAGCAATCAATCAATCATACCCCAAAAATCTGTTATTTCTTTTCACTCAATTTAAAAATATAAAAACTGTTACCATGGATACTTTTGAAGTACTTGCCTCTTCATGAAAACTTTGACATGTGTTATTAAACTTTTATTTAAATAATTCTGTTTCATGTTTAATCATTCTGAAGTGAATGAAGAAGAACGAAAGTACTGCAAAATCACAGCAATACACAGATAGATACATCACCAATCACAGTAACAATTCTACCACCATTAAATACAATATAAGTGCACCATCAAACAAAAAATTTACAACTGCAAAACAAACACAATAACAAAATTACACTCTGGAAATTTGTGGTCCTATAACAGATGCACATCCATGTCCTTGTTGATAGTGGGATTAAAAATGAGTAATTTACATGAAAAACAACTGTATTTTAACCACTCAGAACAAACTGAAACTAACTTTTAGCGTTAACCGTAGCTTTACAGAAATAAACATCATCATGAAAAATAATCCACATGCTCTTTAGTTCTTCTGCAATAAGTTCATTAATGATTAAAATCTCTCAACTTAGCAAAAACCGGTAAAATAATATAATTACACAATAAATATTTTAGACTTGTAGAGCAATTATTTAGTTAATGACAAAAGTAGCTGCAAAATTGGTGACAAATAAATTTGCAACATACTGCAACCGTTTACCATTTACCTCATCTGCTATACTATATTACAATGGCTGCACACTTTATGATGCTCTCACTTTACAAAACCTTTCCACATCTATGAATATTCAAATTGGTCCAGTCTTCCTCAAGGGAATGTGTTCGAACCGGCAGTTTCACCATTCAATATCCGAAAAACTTACCAGGCACAAGTACTTGAGGAATTTACATTGCAAATGATACAAAACTGGAGTCGGAATATTATAATCCTGCAAGTATTTCTCATAATTAATTTCTTGGCATGGGAAAGGATCTGGAAGAGGGCAAGATTCTGTCTATATGCACGTAAATCAAGAAATGTATTGAAGAATTTCTCTACAGTAAATAAATTACATCTGCAGCCATACAAGTACAAAAGTGTAATAATGCAACCGGGTGTCTAGTCTATGCAAGACTAAATATGTGAAGCCCATTTAAGAAAATATACACAGAGAAATACAGCGATGTAAATGCTCATTAGAGTTGTTACTCAAATACCATTTACAACGGGCTCTCAATTAAGTTAATATTATCGCATTAATTAATTACTAATTCTATCTTAAACTAGTATATACACACATATAGGATGCGAGTATTATTCCGATTCTCTCCCTGAACTGACTATTGTTGTCTTATCACACTCGCTGAGATCCAGCAAATCATTGACAACTTCTGAAATTTCATGATTGGCATTATCCTGCGAGAATCCTGCTTTCCTTTCAACACTCTCATTCTGTACATGATTATGTAATAAGCCTTCGACAGCAGTCTTTGGTTCGTCTATTTCAGTTGCTTCTTTCTCTTCTAGAATGATATCAGAGGAAGAGATTCTATCCACTTTCATTAGTTTTTCATCTGCGGCAATGTCAGATCCATTAGGAATCTGTTCATTCGCATTTTCTGAATCTGTCGGTAATCTTTCTGCTTCCAGATTGAGGTTCTCCTTCGGTTCAGATACCAACAAAGACGGTTCTAACGTTTTTAGAGCATCTGACTCTTCCGACCTATCATCATCATACTCTGAATCCGAATCTCCATCAGTTTCCGAGTCTTCGCTGCTATTTATTTCCGGCTGCATACTCGTTTCCGCGCCTGCTTCCAAGTCATCTTGCTCCGCTTCTGTTTCCAGACGTCCTCCATCTTGAGATTCCAAGTCTTCAGGTTTAACCAAAATCTGAGAAAGCATCTCTTCATTTATAGCAGATACAAGTTCCTGGCTGTTTTCCAGATGATGACATCCAGACTCCAAGCTCACATCAGCCACGATCACTGGAATGTGCTCCTGGCAGCTGATCTCTTCATCCACAGCACTTGCTGTGATCTCGCTCAATTCTGATCGAGGCTCATCTTCAGACCTTGTGTCTATTTCTGTATCTGATCGTAAATCATCTGCAGGACTGGATCGAGTGTCGTCGTCTGCAAGCAACGGAGCATTAAGGACACCAGATGGAGCAGCGTCTTGTACATCTGACAGAGAGCAATCTACAACGACCGGAAAGTTGTCTTGAGAATTTGATAAAGGGTCGCTCTTTAAATCGGATTGAACGACACCGACATGACATTCTACGCCGTCTGCTACATCACGCTGTACATCGTTTGCATTCAGTAGATGATCTTCCTTTGGAGTTGGTTTTACGTCATCTTTGATGACCGACAGAGCGTCATGCGTTACATTCGATTGTATTTCAGCTCTTGTACTCAGACTGGTCTCGACGTCATCTTCTACAGTGACTTCAACGTCACACTTGAGAACAATTTCTTGATAGTGGTTTTCGCTTGCACGAACCACCCTTGGCTCCACCCTTGGCTCAACGTCACAACCGCTTGACCTGTCGTCGTCTTCGGGAATCGACTCCAGGCTCATGAACTTTCTGTTGCCGTCCGAGTGATATTGATTCTCGACTTCATCTGTGTCAACAACCAGTTTCTCTAGAGTGTCGTTCGCATCTTGATAATCGGTTTCATAATCTTCTTTTACTTCTGCAAGCTTAATGGCATCGTTCACAATACTATCCAATGATATTAGAATAGCATCCGTGGTATCACTGGATGGCAAAGACTCATGCAACTGACCTGAGGAATCTCTATCATCAGAAACGTTGGTTTCATCTGCTGCATGAACTTCAGCATCAGCCGTTTCAATACGGTCGTCAACATAAGGCAAAACGTTTTGAGAAACATCAGGAAGTCTTGTGTTTGTTTTATCATCGTCGTCAGTCGAAAAAATATGTACCTCCTTTACATGCTCGGCGATATTTAGAAGCTCTTCGGCTAAAGGCAAGACTTCTTCAGTTTTCTCCTTTTTATTTACCGTGTCTCCATCAATGTCCACCGTTGTGTGAGTGTCTTGTTTGGAAGTACACTCAGTCACGCTCTCCTCTGCATTGCTCGGACTTTCGATATTGACCCCTAAAATGAAATTTATATAGTTTGCATAAGAAACTTTAAAATATATTGCCTTTATTTTATTTCCACCGAAAGAATTAATAGCATTTTACACAATGCAAGCACTAATAAACAGATTGACTGATATAAACATACTGTATTGCTAAAATCTGGAAGTATAGATTTTCGAAAGTTGCAGGCTTTAATGTAAGAATTCATCATAACCTAAAGCTTAGTTTACAAAACAACTGTGTCCAAATGAGTCGAGCACTTGCATTTCAATATTACGAGGAGAAGGTTAGTTGACCAAAACCGTCTTGAATTATTTTAAAGGCAGGACTTAGTTATACAAGATTTCAGTAAGAGCCCTACTCCATTTTAAGTTTCACTTATATGTACCAGATACCCTATGCGTCAGTCAATCTCAAGGCCTCATGGATCAACTTTGATTGCATGACTCTGAACAAAGAACAGACTCAACTGTTGGGTTTCAACACACTGAATCTTCTGTTACATTGTCACTTGAAGCAACCACCAGGATATCATCATGAGGGTAATCCAAGCCATAGGCTTAGCGGATCTTTGACTCTTTTGGATTGCCCTTTTCAAACCAGCACTTGCTGATTCAATGTGTGAACTGGTTTCGACTCAAGTGTTTGTTCAATAAACAATAACGACAACCAAAATACCAGGATTAAACTAAAACAAACTTATGGGATCCTATAGTTATCCTGTACAAGTACAGGTAAGGGCACGCACGTCCACACTGCCTCTGATGAACACTTCATACTACGAAAGGTGACATTTAAATACCGGAATACAGTAATAAAATAACAGATGCCAACACACACATATGCCCACATACCTATATTTCCAAACATACAGACTCCACAGCATTGGTGCGTTCTACTA
Source organism: Dendrobaena attemsi (assembly GCA_034693945.1). Taxonomy (NCBI): domain Eukaryota; kingdom Metazoa; phylum Annelida; class Clitellata; order Crassiclitellata; family Lumbricidae; genus Dendrobaena; species Dendrobaena attemsi. The sequence goes on from JAQFXW010002171.1 coordinate 13,448, forward strand.
GAAGCAGAATAAAACAACGCTAAACTTCTGCGCATGTTAGACTTCCTCTATG
>JAQFXW010002172.1:0-13495 GCA_034693945.1 Dendrobaena attemsi
TTAAACAAACGAAAGGTTGGGATATTTCTCAGTTGAATTGGTAGGCTATTCCATATTAGGGGACCAGCACTTTTTAAAGAAATTTCAAAATTTAAGAGATTGGTTACCACTTTAGAAGGACTTCACCCACCTTGAGTTCTATATGTGCCGTCCAATTACCCGCTTCCCCATTGATACTGATGCAGCCAGGTAACACAGACTGACCAATGTCAAGCAAGGTCACAGCCTCTGACCTTGAAAGACATAACAGAGCCAGGTGGTGATCCATGACAGCAGAGCATACTTTTAGATCCAATGAACTGACAAAAACTAAAAGATAAAATCTATCATATCACGAGGATGAATTACAGAGCATATATCAATCAATCAATCAACCAACCAGTCAACCAATCAAGCAATCAATCAGTCAGTCAATCAAATGTTTATTGCAATCCCACAAAAGCATAACAATGACATAAAATAGTCAGTAATAAAATTATAATAGTAGGAAATAAACTATGCTGGGCAGCAAAGGGAACCCAATAGAGATGTCAGTCTCGCAAAGGCAGGGCTCCTATCTATAATATAGTTACCAAAACCACGTGACATGTTTCAATGCCGACGGCAATAGAGCGCCCAACAAAATTACTGGGAGCAACAAAACTCAGATCCTAAGGATCTGCAGATCCAGAAGAAGGATTTCGCAGAACGGAAAATATTATCCTTAAGAAAAATCAAAATTCAAAATTTAATCAAAACGTGTAAGCATCCATTTTTTGGTCCTTTGTAGAGACCTTGAGAAAGTCCTTCACTCACAAATGTTCTAGGTGCTTTGGCGTGTTAACTCCAACACACCTCTGGGCTGTAGTCGGGACCACCTCTGAGTAGTAGCAAACTTGAAGAATAAATAAAATAACAAATAAATACAGTGTAACAGAGTAATTTGTGTTTATTCTAATGCACTAGGATTTGCAAAGGAAGAGTAGGGCAAAAAAGCAATGAACTTTTACGTTGATAGGAATCATTGTCAAAAGAAAAACCTTAAACTACATGGATTATATGCAAGCAAGATTACGATGTACATGAAAATGAGTATTTACTACCAATGCCTTTTCTCTACCAACCATCAACACTAGCATCAATCACATTATATATTAAAAAAAATCACATTGTACAAAGAATACTAGTTTACATTTGAAACTGCTTGTCTTACCGCTGGCTCTTAACTTGTTAAGGCCGATGTCTCTTCGTAGTGACAGCAGACCAGTCGCTATGTCTCTTACAAATGCCATTCCCTCCTCAGCAGCTCTGTCTCGAAACGTGAACTGAGACACCGTACACAAATCAAACAAACAGGTTAAGAAAGTACAATAGAGTAAGGCAAGGTACTGTAAACAAAGCAAGCTAGTGCTATAATAGCTGAGTTTGTTGAGGTGGAAACAATCTGAAACCAAATTTCGGCAACAATAGCTGAGTTAGCTAAGTGTGCAAGTGGGAAATAATCTCAAACCAAATATCCATCCCGGTGAGGACTCCAGGCCGAACCAAATACTAATCTAAAATTATAATTCTTCCAGCTGCACTCTGGCTCTCTGGTACAATGAGACTTTCTACAATCAGACGCAGTAGTGTAGTGGTGAAGGTCGCCGCCTTGCAACCGAAGGGTAGAAGAAGGTTCGAATCCCACCCACCGCGTAAGGACCTTGAGCTAGTCCTTCGCTCACAATTGCTCGTTGCGCCTCGGCGTGTAAACTCAGACACACTTCCGGGCTGTGGTCGTGACCACATCTGAGTAGTAGGAGACTTGAAGGGGCGGTATAGAAATGTGTGAATAAATAAATAAATAAATGCTGTATTAAGAATTTATATAGCACATTCAGTCATTCAGTACTATTAAGCACAATGCACAGTTCAGAGATGTTCCCGACTACAGCTCTGATGCGGAACTAACAGACTGAAGTGCATCAGTTTTCATGACAGCTAGCGAAAGAAGGTCGAGTTGACCTTTGAGAGATTGCTGTGTGTTATCCATTATACTGACCTCTGAAGGACATGGATAAGGTGATACCATGACACTCGGTGCACAACATTCCAGACGTTTTGGGAATCGTTGGAACAATTCTTCTGCAAGAAACGGCATAAATGGAGCGAGAAGTCTTAGACCAGTGTCGAGGCAAGCGTACAACACATTCTTTACATGCTCCACTTGCAACAGGGTTCCAGTCTGCAGCACTGGCTTAGAGTATTCCTAAAGATATAAAATGCATAAGTTGTGATTTGTTTACTTTTGTTCAAAGAAGCTCATCAACAAATGTCAGTTGTGCAAACATGGTCAAAAGGCAAAAATTTCAGTCTATGCCATATTTTGAAATGATATAATTTCTTATATCAATATTTTAGCTATAACTAAATAACAAAAGTTGTTATATAAGTAATTCTTGTTTTGTAAGGAGAAAAAGAAGAAAAATAATTCAATTCCATTCAATTTGTTTTATAACCAACCACAAAAACCAGAACAAGAAGAATTACAAGTTACACATCTGTCCCGTTCAGAGATTCCGTTAGCGCCTGAAATCTTGGGAGTCCTTTACGCATCACATCACAAAATTGGAGTCCAAGTCAAATGGAGAGGAGTCATCAACTACATGCCCATCTATTTTTGGAGTCCAATTGGCTTTTAGTGCCTATAGGCTTATGCAGGATATGTATAAAGATTCCGAACTTCTTATATAGCCGAAACAAGACTGTGAGTGACCAAAGGTGGCGTTTTGTGTGAAGAGAGGACACGATTCGTGCGTGAGCGTGAAGAATTTGACGAATTTTAATAGAATATGGTATATTTTAGTGTGGCTTGGACGTCGCGGTAATTTATTTTGAAGTCCATGGACGCATCGTTAATTTATTTTGGAGTCCATTCACAACTGATGGTCGTCCATGGACGACGCATCTTTGTGTTTTTGGAGTCCAGCTTCAAATTTTGGAGCCTCAGACGCCAGGAAGCACACTAACGAAATCGTGGTCACGTTGTGGCACAAAGGGTATCCCAAAAGAAATCGATGATTTTTCTTGTCAGGGATACCTAAAGTGAATTTAAAATAAATTTAGCCAGCAGCAAGTACATTACTAAAATTAGAGTTAGAACATTATTAAGTTACTTAACTAATAGTATCTAACAACGACATGAAAGAGCAAAAAGAAAAAGAGAAGGTTTATTACTGTGTGTAGAAGAAACAGAACATGACATAATAACCCAATCAGGTCTTCATCAGTTCAATTTGGCGAGATTCCCATGTGCTATAGCATTGTGGTAGTAACCACCTTGCTATGCATTGGATATAAGACCAATTCTCATCCTTTACCATTGTGGCATTGCTTAAATAAATTTCTGGCCGACCCCACTCGTCACCCTGCTATGCATTGGACTGTTGCCTACCATTTTGCTCTAGTAAAACTTACCAGATACACATCACAAAGTTCCGACCACCAGAAACTGTGCAAAGCTTTCGCCGCATCCGTCAGATTATGTTCGGCAAAGTTCAAACATGATATTCCGACAACATCCGAAAGTCGACTTAAGATCCAACGATCCGTAGCGGACGAAAGGTCATGACTCAACTGCACAGAATCAATACAACAATTTCGCACGTCCTCATCATAAGGTAAACTACAGGCATAAAGGCTTGAAGGAACTTCTGCCATAAGCAAACTGTCACAATATACAATCACACCGATTGTAACCTATTACACAGCGAGCACCCCTTCTGATTTCGCTTTCAGTAGCACAGTATAAATTGAGATCTACATTGTGAACGGAAAAAACGAACCTCTAGATTACCTACTGCACTGTGGCCTCCAAATAGCCCAGACCTTATTGCCGTAGACCTCAAATCTTGGAAGTGATGCTAGAACAGTTTATAAGACAAAGGTGCATTGTCGGAGAACTGCGTCAGGTTATAGAGGCTTAATATAGGTCTACTAGCATGGGATAAATTTGATCAAGCTGTTATCGATTCGGCAAATAGTCCGTGGCGAGCACGTCTTTGTGCGTGCGTTAAGGTCTGAGGAGGACATCTTGAACACACATTATAACTAAAAGAATTATAATTATCTGATTCATAATCTTTGAACTGAAGTTTCTCCAAGTTTCATTAATATATACAAATTATTACGTAAGCTATTGTTGTAATAAGAAAGAGGTTTGGTTTTTTTCCGTTCACCGTGTACATTTACATCATCCTATTCTGCAGTTCCTGTCGAAACGTCCTAGCGTTTGACGACATCAGTATCACTATAAACAGTGCTACATAACTAGTTATATTATATTGGCAGATAGTTTGACAACCGGTTCTTTAAATTTATCAAGCTGTATTATGTTTGCAGCGAGGTTAAAATGATGCAAAAGGCATCTGACAATAGTCACTTCTAATAGCAGAATATATCATAATCTGTTGGAAAAGCCAGAATCAATTTCTGGCCTCTCATGAGCGGCGATTAGTAAGCACATTGAAGCAGACAGGGCACCCAATTGATTTGACATCTCAGTTTACAACGCAATGAAGCAAATGAAGGATGAGTCAACCTGAAGGGGTCTTCAAACTTTGGCCATAAGCTCTTCGCGCCAATGCGTATTGTGTAATCCCCTCCCTGATTTTACGGTTACAACCTACGGTAGCTTGAACCAGTCACCGCTATCACCCAAGAACCTCTTAACTGCACAATTTACACATAAATGTGCAAACATTATAGTTAGTCAATCATAGCAAAAAGATGTTAAGGTCAATTCCATTCAAATCATTTTAGTGGGCCATTACCCAATCGACAGAATACTAGAATAGCGTATTCTTTGCATATATTCCATGCGTTCTTCACTCAGTAGTTTCATAGCACTGCTAATTGCTATTTGAAACTTTAAACTGCAAAATTATAAAACTACATTCTAAACCAAATCAGTTCAGACAACAGTTAGATTCAGGTCAGGTCAAATTTGCGATTGGATCAAAATATTAATTAGTTCAATTGGACCACTTTGTTGTGTAATTCAATCAACTAACCTTATTTTCAAGGGAGTTTGTGTTCAAGAACAGCAATGAACCATACCAATCAGTTTCTGTTCTTGAATAGCTTGATAAATTTAAAGAACCGGTTGTCAAACTATCTGCTAACTCAAGACCAATTAAAAGTCCTGCTCAACAGTCAACATATCACCTAACAAACGGGTTTTGGTATCATACCGTCTGCAAGTCGATTGGACAGAAGTCGTGTCCCAGATGAGACGACACGAAGCGGAATGTCTGCCAGATTTTGTTGCAGAAATGTCGACTCGAAGTCATGTGGTTGACGTCAATGTTTATGAAATGACCTACAATTGACATCACCAACAATACAGAATGATACTCTTGGCATCATTGATTAAAAATCATGTGAATTAATTATGGCAAAGTATATAAGAATAATGTAAGTAAAGGAATATTCTTTATAGCTCAATGCACTTATTTATATTGATAACTTTCCTTAAACATTTTGCATATCACACACATAGTTTTCAATATGGTTCGACTTTCATTCGTTCATTTAGAAAATTTATATAGCGCCTCTTCAACAGATCTACTCTGCACCAACCTATATGTTTCTCAATGACATAATAGACATGCATATTACATTATTTAGCAAAACAGTGCACAGTATTCGGGAAGAGTCACCAGTGGCAGGCCGACGCAGACACGCAACGTCCATCAACCAATAGAGTGTACAGGGTACCAAATAATGAAACCAAGCACCAGCGCAGTATGAACTTCCATTCAGTGACTCCCATAGACGTAGTCACAGGTTGCTCAAAACGCTCAACTGCACTTGTAAAAGGCTAAACAACTTGGTCCATATTATCTTATTGAAGATATCCACAAAATTTTTATGTCACACAAGGGTATTAACTTACGATTACTCAAATTGCTAGCACTTCCTTATGTTTTATTTGTGAATTTATAAAGCGCTTCTCGCAGCATCTGCCATTCAGAAGCGCTCCCAGTGCGAAGACCCCAAGAGAAGAGATAGGTTTTGAGATGACAGAAAGAAACACTTGCAGGGAGATAGGTAGAGTGAAGACTAGGGAAGTGAACAAATAATCTAGTACAGAGCCAAAAAGGTCAGAAGGCAACATTGAAATGTTAAAATTTAGTGCACTTTCTCACAGACATAAGCTTTCAATTTTTTTGCCAAAAGGCACTTTTGGTATCATCCTCAAATGCTTGTCTTAAAACTGTGCCATTTGGACATTTGTGAATGCATCTTATTAGTTTTCTTGAAGGAGAGGCACATCAATTTTGTTACAAATAAACAGCAAAATAAATCCTATTTCATGCATAAATGCCTCTGAGAAGGTTTCTTGAAGGGCCACTATATAAATTTTCAAAGTGAATGAAAAGAAAAACGAATGAACTGTCTAGTGCCTGAGATTCAAATTAACTATGATAAATAAATGGGCATGTATCATCTACCAGCAAAGAAATCACCTGAATAGTTGTATGAGCAGAGGGCAAATCGAAGGGCATCAGCACCACATTCTGGAATGCCAAGAGGAAAGTCGCGCTCCATTCCGACCTTTGCATGCTTTATCTCGGCTGCGTCGAGGTTGGACTCGCCAAGATTTTCCTGTAAACGCTGCTCAGAAGATGGACAAATACAAATATTTGTAATAGACACACATATTTGCTAATGTGTAACAATATGATATGCAATCATCAATACAGGATCACTTAAACTGAATATGAAGCTGCATTACAAAAATCTATGCCCTCCAGTCATTTATACATTTGAACTGGACTTAGCGAGAAGGATCCTGAAGGAAATAAGGTGCAGTTAAGCTACAGGCAGACTACAGTGGACCAAACAAGAGGGAAGTCTAAGAAAGAGACTAGCAAAAGAACAAGATCGGAGTGCCAAAACAGAAATGCACAATACAATTCCCTTTATCAGAATTCAAACCAAGTGTAAAATAAACATCAATCAATCAGACAATCAACTAATTAATTAATCAATCAATCAGAATACGGGTACTTCATTGCTCACGAGATTCAACACAAGTTCATAATACAACAATATACATGTATTATTTTTATGCACAAATGGTGACAAAGGAGGAAACCTGTCCCTAAGGAACAAACTGTTCCGCTATCAGGGTAGCTTATTCTAGCACATATTACCAGATCAAAGACATATACATCACCAGCATGTTGCCAATTTTGCAATTGTCATAGTTGTAATTTATAAATTTATACAGTCCCTCTTTATGTAACCTCAACAGCTCTAGGCGTTTCCAACTCAATCAGACGGAGAGAGGAGGCACAGCTAAATAGCAGGGTTTTCAAACGCCAGCAAAAATGCAGAGGGAGGGAGAGGAGTTAATTATTAGGTTGACAACATTGTCAATATTTGTCATCAAATAATCATCATCTTATTGTCATCACTGCCTTTCATCCAATCTTCACTGCAGTCATGGTTATGTTACCGCTAGACTGGTTCCGTTGATGACGTCCATTGGGTCGATGACGTTACCAAGTGACTTGCTCATCTTTCGTCCATGTGCGTCTCTCAGTACGCTATGGAACAGCACCTGTAACGAATTTCACACACACATACATGGGGAGGACGCTTCGTATAATGGATAAGACATTGGTATGAAGAATGTAAGATCTAAGATCGCGTCCTGTAGACTCAGAATACTCCACCTTCTTTCATCAGGTGGCATAGTAAATGAGGTGCTTTGGCATTTTAACTTAAACTCAGCGCTGTAGTCAGGAGCACTTTTGAACAGTTCGTACAAAGGTGAGGTGTTAGATAAATACCTGGATACAATACTATAAATAAACTGTTAGGAGCTGAATGTATTGGTAATACATGTACAATTCACCTCTTTAAATGGTAGCTGACCAGTCAGGGCTTCACCAAGCATGACCATTCGTGCTACCCAGAAGAACATAATGTCGCTGGCAGTCTCAAGTAGATCGGTTGGATAGAACTGGGTCAGGTCGGCCATCTAAAGGTCAACACAGACTGACCTATATAACAATTCACTTCTAAATACATATCTTTAAGCAAACCGATCCTGTCACACAGCTTGGTGACTAATACGTGAGGCGTATGTGAATTTGTGGAGCAGTAGGATTGTCACCGCCTTGCGTCCGAAAGGTCACGGGTTCGATTCAGACTCGAGCCACCATGTAGGAACGTTGAGCAAGTTCTTCACTCATAATTGCTCGTGGCACTTTGGCATGTGCTCTTGACACACCTCTGGGCTGTAGTCGGGACCGCTTCTGAGTAGTACTAGGAGACTTTAAGGGGCGGTATAAAAATATGTGAAATAAATAAAATAATAAATAATAACCTATTAGAACAGACTTAGAACAGCTAACAACATAGAACACAACATTTGAATCTGAACCAAGTAATTTCCATCATTATTCTGTTGTTACATGAATAATTACTTATACAGAATATCTTTCACATTACTTGATGCATAACTCATTGGCATCAATTGCAAACATTTTGGTATCTCTAACTAAATGCTGCTAGTTATAATTATTACAATAATTAATTAAAAACTTATAGAGTGCCAATGTCAACTTTAATGGAATTTGGTAATCAATAAATTTAGTTAATTTTAACAACAAGCTGGCAAATCGCAATTTTTGACAAGAAAATGGAACGATGCACGCACAGATGAAAGAAATAGAAAGGAATAAATGGCAAATTTTTTATAATCTGTTACTACCATATAATGTAATCATACTGCATACTTGTCAGTTTGAATTGAATAAATTAGAATAATAATTGTAATTATTATAATTCTAGGTGAACAGCAATTCCCGTCAGCTCAGCAAAGAACGCCTCTCACCTTTTCCGGCCAGCCGAATATAGCAAATGGGAAGAGCGCTGATGAGAACCAAGTATCAAGAACATCATCATCTAAACAAGAGCAACACACAATTAATATTAATTTATTCATGAAACTAATCATACCTTATTTACTATTCATGAAAAAAAATTAATACTGTACTATTTTATTCATGAAATCAATAGTCATTTATTCGTGAAATCACTCAATCTACATATATTCATGATCCTGACAGGGATGAAACCGGTTAGAAGTTGACTTCACAGCTGGGATATCAAAGTTTCTTCAATGGCGCATCATTGGAAATATTTTCAGCAAGTGGCTGGCCAGGATGCCAAAGGTGCCTGTGAGAAATGGTGAAGGTTAAGGGAAGGGGCTCCTGTCTTAAGAAATATTTTGGCCAAACAAAATCTTAAATGGTAATTTATAGCATTCCATTTTGAACTTCATTATTACAGACTTCTATAGCAGAGAGGATTCAGCATTGACAGGCTTGTTGCTAGAAAGCACGGTTGATTTAGCTTCATACATTTAGATAAATGTCATATTTGAACTATTATTCTAAAAAAAAAATTGTTTTAATCTCCATGGGATGTGGGCCATAAAATTGAGTCTACCTCTGAGACAGACTGAGAGGTTATGCGATTCGATCTTAGAATTCTTCGAGCCAGTGTCTTCTCAATTGTGATAATCCCCCAACAGCAACTATATTGCCTACCTTGCTCTGCCTCTAATCTGTCGTTAGGCAGACGGTGAAGTGTGACTGCCTTGTCAATCGCTTCTGCACTACTCTGAGCAGCAACCCAAATCTCTTCACCATCAACCGTAACCTACACAGAGAAGATATTGATATATCAGAGGTTCAGCACATCCGTACGATGGAAAATTTATGAAACTGAGCAATTTTGCATGAAGAACTTGCACAAAGGTCCTTGCATGGTGAGTGCCTGAGTGTGGGCAATATGTATGTATGTATGTGTGTATTTCTATACCGCCTCTTACAGTCCACTACTATTCAGAGGCGGTCCCGACTACAGCCCGAGGGTGTGTCGGAGTTTTACACGCCGAAGCGCAATGAGCAATTGTGAGTGAAGGACTTGCTAAAGGTCCTTACGCGGTAGGTGGGATTCGAACCCACAACCTTTAGGTTGCGAAGGCGATGACCTTCACCACTAACTACACTACCACGTCCCAGTAGCAGGCCATATAGCCTATAGGGCCGTATTATAGGCCTATCCAAAAACAGAAACCTAAGCTAATTTTATGGAGTCGTGCGCTAGAAATAGCCTCCTTGGACTCTACAAACCAACAGAGCTGATGTTGATGGTAAGAAACACGCATTAAACACGTAGCGGTGATTTTCGCCGACGGGATATTATTATCTGTCTTGATAATATCAGAATAACGTCAAGCAAACTGCGTCCAATGCGTGTCTTACGATAATAGCTAGGACATCAACTGAGGTTTCTCTCTTCTCTCCCTCCGATCACAACCATTAACTAAAACCCAAATTTAGGCCAAGAACGGACAAGGTCAAAAAAGCAGCGAGTAAATTTAATCGTAATCGTAATTCGAGACTTCTATAGCGCCCACAAAAGCGGATTCGCGGGAACCAGCTTATTCACAGGCGCTTAGTGAAATCAGAATAGTAAGGCAGGGGGTCAAGATCCGGGAGATAAGGGAGGAAGACAGACAGACGGCTAAGGCGGGTGATGCTTGCAGTTTAGATGAGGAGGGAGGTGAGGAGATGTGGAGGAATTTGGATAGGATTGGCGAAAGAGTATTGCTTTCAGCAAGAGGTGAGGTATTCGTGAGTCCGTAACTTAACAATTTATTTACAAAGTTTTCACGATTTCCCTCTCATTCTTCCAAAAGGCGTTAGAAACAGAAACATTCTTGACGACGATTTTTTTTAGGTATTTACCAATTTTGAGCAAAAATTCTTCTCGAATCTTTTGACGGGCCTTTTTAAGCGTATTTTGCCAACTCTCAGCGGAAAACCACCCTCAGGAATTTGTAACTTTTGTAGGAAATTTTACAACTTACAGCCGAAAAATAGCCAATAAAAAGCCAAGGTCCTCAGAAAGAAAGTCAAGATCCCAAGGTTGAGCTAAAAAATGTCAAGATCCCAAGGTAGGGCCAAAAGAGCCAAAATCCCAAGGTCGGGCAAAAAAGCCAAGATCTCAAGGTCGGGCCAATAAAGCCAAGATATTGGTCAAAAGGCCAAGGAGCGGGAACACTGAACTGAACACGCGTCATCTGCAGATGGCTTTCTATCGTTCACCGCCGCCAGATGACGCTAATGCACCGTCGTCTGCAACTGCCACCTCTTCGATGATCAATCGCTCTCTAGACTCTAGTCGCCTGCGTTCGGTCGAATAAAGGAGATTGGATCAAAGAGCTCACAGCTGAAGACACGTAGGGGGCCTACTGTTCCAGCTGGGAGTTCCTATTGATTATGTACCTCCGCACAGAGAGCCACACAAAATAATAGGCGTCACGACAATGCACAAAGGGTCTTAAGTTACCTCTCTTGATGCACGACACCCATAGGCAGTAGCTAGGGTCTTTTGCGCCCGGGGACAATCCCGAAATTTGCGCCCCCTATCCTGCAAAGAAAATGATGACCTTTTTTATCTTTTTTGTTTTTCGCCCCTATTCTATGCCATTTCCGGAGAAATCATACTTTCTCCCGATTTTGGCCCCCAGCCATGCGCCCGAGGACAACTGTCCCCCTTGCCCCCTAGCTACGCCACTGCCCCTAGGCTAAACTTTGTCACACATTTTGACGACAAGCCACACAATCGTCAAATTAACTGTGTTAATTTATGAACGAATTTTAAGCAATGCATCTCTACGAACGAATTTTTAATAATGCATCTCTACCATGGGCGGCCGTACATAGGGGAAAGAGGGGCACTTGCCCCTTTGGAAAATTGGTTTACTAGTTTATAGAAACTTTCACTACTGTACAAATAGGTTATAAGTGCTTTCCTGTAAATTGTTTCACATTTTGAAATCATACATTTAAAAACTCAATGAAAATATTCATATTGTTAACTTCCTTGTTGAAATAATCAGGCTCTTGCGTTTTGCCCCCCTTGTAAAAATTTCTGCGGGCGCCCATGATCTCTAGTATACGAACTAATTTTAAGGAATTCATCTCTACGAACGAATTTTAATGCTAAAGTAAATTATTGGAGATTTAGGCCTATCTCATTTCTCTTTTTATCAACAAATTTCCTTAAGTGAACCCAAAAAAGTGGACGATCTTTTCTGTTATTACTCGTATTTTCCCCTGAAAATCTTTTGCATACCCCTAAATTTGTTCTCCCTCCTTTTCCATTTTTAGAGCGGCCAAGGAACTTCGGGGGTCAGAAATTGACCCCCAACACATTTCTAGTCACTTAGCTTGGGGCGGGGTTGACAAGTAACTGGTGGGCCATCCACCTCCACCCTTCCCCATCCCCGACATTTCAAGAGCTCCATGGGACTTCCGAGGACTTTTAGTATATTATTTTATATTTCTACGTCTGCCCTAATATTTTCAGGCTGTTATGAGCTATTTTGACCATTTTATGATGATAATTGAAAATGTCGGCCATCTTGGACGCCATCTTTGATTTCTGGAAATAGCTCCAGGGAGATCTCCGAGGACTTTTAGTATGTTACTGTACACATTTTTAAGTCCTGTCCTGAAAACTTCAGCTTGTTATGAGAAATGTCCACTTTCTATCTAATGCTCTTGGACTAAGAGCTGAAAAGCACAGTCGACATCTGGCGAGTGAGTGAGTGCGACAGCTCAGAGTAAACTTCTAACATAACCCTGTCTAATGTATTGCATTGCATTCTATTCTACATACCGCCTCTTACAGACAACTACAACTCAGAGGCGGCCCCGACTACAGCCCTCATGTGCGTCGGTATTTTCCACGCCAAAGCGCTTGAACAATTATTGTGAGTGAAGGACTTGCTAAATGTGGTGGAATTCGAATCTGCAACCATTCGGTTGCAAGGCGGAGACTTCACCACTACACTACTACGGCCCACCATCATGTCGGGCCTTAACACCACACAATCCGGTCATGCAGGATTCGAACCTTTCGATCACAAAACATTGAATAGAGGCCTAATACTACTGTGACATTACCACTACACCGCCACGCCCCACCACATCAGTCGAAAAGTCACAACCCCCGCTCACAATCACACTTTGTATTGTATTGTATTGTATTGTATTTGTGTATCTCTGTACCGCCTCTTACAGACCACTACTACTACTAAGAGGCGGTCCCGACTACAGCCCGCAGTTGCGTCGGAGTTTTCCACGCCGAAGCGCTTCAGCAATTGTGAGTGAAGGACTTGCTAAATGTCCCTACGCGGCTGGTGGAAGTCGAATCTGCAACCCTTCGGTTGCAAGGCGGAGACCTTCACCACAACACTATCACGCCCCAATTAGCCTACATTGTGGGACGTAGTAGTGTAGTGGTGAAGGTCGCCGCCTTGCAACCGAAGGGTTGTGGGTTCGAATCCCACCCACTGCGTAAGAACCTTTAGCAAGTCCTTCACTCACAATTGCTCAAGCGCTTCGGCGTGTAAAACTCCGACATACCTTCGGGCTGTAGT
>JAQFXW010002173.1:0-13494 GCA_034693945.1 Dendrobaena attemsi
CTACAATTGCTGAAGCGCTTTGGCGTGTAAACTCCGACACACCTTCGGGTAGTCGGGACCGCCTCTGAATAGTAGTGGACTGTAAGGAGCGGTATAGAAATATACACATACATACAAAATACAACCAAACAGCTATTATCTCACTCTAAAAATCGACTGGCAAACAAACTACTGATTAGTATAGCATGTTAATTTTAATTAATATTGTTATGATTGTTGCTGCCACTGGTACAACATGAACATGTATTTGGGTGGCTCTTATATTAGTGGGACCGGTACGGTTACTTTTGAGTTCTCCCTTTGATGCCTGTTGGGAATTTATTTGTCTGTACAGTCTAGTTTGCAGAGCATGTTTTAAGAAAATGTTACCACTCCACAATCCGTCATGTCATCTTCTGAAAAGTTGATGACCTTTACTGTATGGTACTAGGCTACATAGTTATTCCCTTTCTCTTCTACTCAAAATACAACAAGCCTCGCTGCTGCCCATAAAGTACTAACGCTGAATTAGTCAATAGCAAGGACATAAGACTTGCACGATTCATAGATTCTTATCACCGCAGAAACAGTCTGTCAACACTGCATTTTTCAATTCGTCACTACACGGTTTGTGCTTCACTGCACGTTAAAACAAGCCATGCTATTTTGCATGTGTTTGGCAAACAATAAAAGTGACTACTACTATTTTATTATTTTACTATTATTATAGAAACACATTTCTTTAATAAACTAAAAAAAATGTTAAAATTTACAGACCTGTAATTAAAATTTGTCACTTGTATTCCACTCTATGTTATTATTGTGGGGCGTGGTAGTGTAGTGGTCAAGGTCGCCGCCCTGCAAACGAAAGGTAGCAGGTTCGAATCCCACCCGCCGCATAAGGACCTTGAGCAAGTTCTTCACTCACAATTGCTCGTTGCGCTTCGGCGTGTAAACTCCGACACACCTCCGGGCTGTAGTCGGGACCGCCTCTGAGTAGTAGGAGACTTGTGAAGGGGCGGTATAGAAATATGTGAATAAATAAATAAATAAATATCATTACTATTTTTAGTTTTTTTTGCCCAGAGGTACTTTGTTCTCCAAGGTCTTAGACAATAGACATTATATTTTTAATCCTGGAATGGCCAATCACTCGACAAGATCAATTATTATTATTTATTATTTAATTTTATCATCATCATTGTCATTTATAATTATTATCTTCACTTCCATTAATTTGATCTTTTTTTTCCATTCATTACACATGATTTTGATAATTCTGGAGGTTCAAGTATTTTGAATAAAGACTATCTAACACAGTAACAATCTTCAGTAAAACAAACTTCTACTCTCTGAGTTACAAAACATTGTTATTAGATAGATGTAAACTTGACTCTGAGGGAATTGAAAACTAGGCTTGGTCTTGTCCATATCTAATCTGAACTTAAATTGCACTAGAAACAGTTTGGCAGTTTGGCAAAGCCTATATATTTAACCTTGACCTGGAACAGGAATGCTACTACAGTAGTTGAATTCGTAATTTCAATGAGCCAGGGTCTGGCTGCTAGACGATGTGGCTTATATCACATCTAAACAGAATTTATATCATGCTGCTCTATCTGAAAGATGAAAAGTGTAAAAATCATGGGCGGAGTTTCGGTTCCACTCATGGGGGGCTAAAAGTTGGGGAAAAGTGGATGACCCTTTGTGCACAATCCCAGCTCCTAACGACTAAGGGGTCTGGGAAAGCGCCGTAAGCTCCCCCAGCGGGGTCTGGTGCAGAGCCCCAGAAGCCAACGATACTTTGACATTTAGATACCAAATGGAGCACATTCTTGGCCCTTATTTACCACCAATTTGCCAATGCTGATTTTGACTTGAAGTCAACGAAATTTTTTTAATTTGATGCCAAACGGAGTACATTTTGGATTCTTATTTACTTCCAATTTGTCAGTCATGTAGTGGTAAATTATTACATAAATACAGACGTGGTGGCATGAAGGCTTGAGCTGCAATGCTTGCAGCTCTTTTTGCTCAGTCTATGAAGCACAATTTGTCAACAGTTATAAGCATAGGAAATTTCACACAATTTGCCTTATTCATTAAATGCTTTCATTCATGCCCATCTAATAATTTAACTTGGTTTTCACCCAGTTTTCTCTGGCCAGGTTTTTCATGCCCAAGGCACACATTAGCATTACCCTGTAACTCTGATATGGAAATGGGGGTTCAAATGGTTTCCCCTTGAATAATTAAGTAATTATTGTTGAGTAATTGCAATTATGCTGATTATGCACCATGCCTTATAATAATGATATTGATGATATGGGATGATGATGGTGAATTGGTGAATGGTGATGCCAATGATGACGGTGGTAGTGGTGATGATGATGCTATTAAATTGACTTTCTCGGAGCATGCACATTGTCGCCCTTTCCATGGTCCCTAAATTTTCCTACTGGAAAGAATCCTCTATCGGGCTATGATATATGTAGCCCCCAACCTCGGGCAAGTAATTGTATAAAAATTATAGGCCTACATTATATCCTATAAAATTTGGTATGGATTAGTATTCTTGGTCTGTAAATGTAATGTATCTTCTAGTTAGGTTGCTGTGGCAGCATCTCTGAGAAGGTTCCTTGAGGGGCATTGTACAACATAATTGTTTAATAAATGAATCTGGGCTAAAACACTGTCATCCTTCAATTTTATTATAGTAGAATGACATTGATCTACACTCCAACTGTTTGAACTAGTTATCTCAAGCCAATTGTGAATAAATGTCTCAAACTTCGAAGGTGGGTTTATCTAAGATAATTATTGAATCAGAATAATTATTTACATCAATGCAAGCGATCTTAGAAAGTTCGACACAAAGGTATACTACTAATTTGGGAAGGGATTTATCTTGCTGTTCTGTTGACAATAGGAATTAGAGAAAGCGATAGTGTCCGTCACTGTCCGAGGTCTAAATGGAGAAGGGTATCGGCTGGAAATTGCTTGGGCCAATAGGAAGGGTCTTGAATGAAATTATCGCACGCTGTAGTGATGAGAAGGGAGCTGGGGGAGAGTGAGTGGGTGGCCCACGGGCTCCACAGGATGGCTGGGCCTGCTCAGATTGCTAACAAGTTTAACCATTGGCTAAAGCAGTTGAAGGCCTATTCTATTGTCCATTATAATGACTACATTTGATGACGGCCGATAATTACGTGAGGTAGATAATGGTGCACGCAACGCTGAGGCGGAGAGTTAATTATTATATACATTGTCATGTGCCAAATCAGGTAAACTACATTGTAGGCCTACTGTGGTTTACTAGAGCCAAGATCTGGCGTCAAAGTGACTGCGTATAGATGATGAGTGTCATATTCCAGAGGAGGAAAATGACTATAGCAGGAAGAGGTTGCGGAAGCGACACTAACAAGGAGGCCTAACCAGGTGATAAGTAGACAGCTGATTGGAAGGCGGAGTTTACCGGCCGAAATTGAATTATTGTACAGTGAAGCCTGAAGGGAAAGGCAAATATAAGCAGACGGAAGTGGTAATGTGATCCTATGCCTCACGTTTACTTGCTAAGAGCAGTATGTACCTGTTGGTCTACATGATATTTTGGAAAGTATAGATCTGGTAAGTGAAAATGTATTTTCAGATATACCGCATGGTAGAAGTAGAAGTAGCGTTTTCCTCAATCTTTTGCGTTTTAATGGTATTTTATTGTTGTTGAAATGCTGTTTAGATAATAGATACTTTGTCAACAACTGTTTGTTATGGACTGTTGATGCTGTGTACAGAATATACATGTAATGGTAGGCCTAATGCTTGAGAAATTATTTTGGACGATTATTGTTCAAATGCTTAGGCATAAAGTAAGAGAGTGATCAGTTCTATTAATATAAGCCCGTTAACTGTATAATGCATCCGAGGCAGGGGCTTCTATCCCCCAAGCAGCCAGGCTAAAAAACTCAAGACTCCATTATCCCTCTCAAAACTATTCTTCCATCCCATCCCATCTCACCAGTCTTCCCCCTATTTCTGAATATTATACATTATGAAATGTTCCCCTCTGTTTTCCACTGGGCGCACTTGCGCCTGCTGGGTATACTCGGTATAGGGATAGAAGCCCCTGATCCGAGGAAATAGGTAAATTAAAGGTAGATTGTCATGCACCACATCAGGTAGTTTACGTTCTGCTGTGGTACCTAGAGCCAAGGGACGGAGTCAAAGGGATAGTCTAGATGCTACATGTAAGGTATGTATAAGTATAGGCTACATGTAATAGTAACCACTGAGCACTTGCTTACTTTATGCCTATAAGCACATTAAGCAGTGTCACACTGATGAAATTCCAAATAATTTTGAGTATAATGTTACTGTTTAAACTGTAAGATGTTTAATAAGTACTTAGATTGTTTTGAAGTCGGCGCAGCATTATGTCAGACAGAGCTCTATGTAGTGGCCTTTCATTCAAGACTTTTCTGAACCTTGGTTATCCATCCAAACTGAAATTCTGTGTCCCAGCATAGAATTCTTTTATGTTTTCTTCTTTTCGGCCAACTCCTTGCACTCTGCTACTTGAATACTTTGATCTTTCTTAGTGGCATTACTACTATTCGTTCAACTGTGGTTTAGTGCTGTTCAGTTCAGAAGGCCTCAGATTCGTTTATGTTAGGCAGTTAGAGTGGGGCTATATCAATTTTTCATTAAAATTACAAAATGTTTTGACTACAATGCAGGCAGAACTTGCCTTGTGTTTTGCGGCCACATCCTGTGGTGATTAGTAAGCGGGAAGTTAGTTAGGCTTCTATTAATTGTTTAGCAGTTTAAGGAGATGTGGAATGTGCAGAATTTCAATGGCGTATGCTGCTTGTTGCTTAATCTGCTGATATGGAAAATTTATTGGGCTGTAAGTTTTGATAAGGATAGAGTTCTGCTTTCTTCTGGTTGTATAGGAAGTTATGCATTGTAAGTAGCGACACAGTTATACAAGAATAAGTTAGTAATTAACCATGAGGTTATGTAGTTATCTGCTCTAAGTAGGCCCTGATTAAAAGGTTATACATGAATTTAGCCACTAGAATATTTGGTACAGGTATTTGTAAGCAGTTATCAGTTGTTAGAAACTACTGACCTAACGTGTTAAGTATATGACTGTGTTTGTACATTCTTCGTAATAGAGTTCTTTTGCTGGATGAGAGAGTCTACGCTGAATCTCGTTACATTACAAGTTCAGCTGATTAGATATACTAGTTGCAATGGAAAATAAGAAACGGCACAGATTTGTTGAACAGTTCTTTCAAATATTTAGAAAGAAAGCTACAACCGTGTTAGACCTAGATTCTAAGCCTAAGACCACGTGCAAGCGAAGATCCGTGGGAAGGAGCTCGTCTTTGACTGCATTTAGAAGAAACGCTAATGCCTTTCTACATCCCGCCCTTGGTTCTTCTGTATTGAAAGATCTTCAGAGTCTTGATCACTGTTCAACTAAGTTTCAAGCCAGTGAAATAAATAGTGACACACCTCAACAACAACTGACAAAATGTGACAGAAGAACAACAGCTCCCGAGTGCTCACCTCAAAGACGCCGAAAAAGTTGTTTCATTTTGTCCAATGCTAATTCAGAAACAAACAGTGAGACTGGGAAATTGAGTAGAGAGGAAAAGATGTGCCAACACACGCTCATTGATCAAGGTGTGACAGGTCAAGACCGTGTGAAACCAGGAAAGCGTAGATTGTTTAGAAGCCATTTTGACGTAAGTATTGCAGACGGACCAGTTTGGTCAAATACTCGAAGTAGTATTGCAACAGTTAAGGCTTTGTGCAAGATTCCAAAAGTAAAGGCAGACATATCCGAGAATCCATCGCATGACTCAGGGTTTGACCAAATCACTTGTGTAGCAACTGACGTAAAGTCAGAGGCTACTCAACCGTCTTTCATTGAAGCTAATCGTGAATTTGACGTTTCAAGCAGGAACACTATGTCACGAAAGTTTGCATATTCAAAGTCGCCCTGGAGTCAGTCGTCAACTTCTTCTTTCGATGACGCCGAAGAAGACGATTTCCACAGGAAGCGGATCGTTAGGAGAACCCGTTCGCAGAGAGATTTGCAACACAGACGATTCTCCAACATCCCATCTGAATCAGTTGATGCATTCGGGTATGTAAGCAGACAACATTTGAACTCGAGCGATGAGACCGCAACCGATTGGAAGAAAAGGAGCCAGTCACAGGAGGTATTGGAGCGATGGAAGCCGAGGGTAAAGCTGCATGAATCACTCCCCGGAGTGGCTTCAGCCGTCCGGTGCCGCGAGTCATTACCTCGATTCGCTGCGAAGATTGATGGTTTGCCGACGAGAAATAGGAACTCGATGTACATGGGATCCGCCGCCGTCGGAACAATCGCTGACGAGAGTGTCTCATGCAGTTTGGCTAGGAGAGCAAAGTCAACAAATCACCTCGATCGAAGGCTGCGTCCAGCGTCATCTCGCCATCCTCCGTATCCTCTTCGTTGCAGAGAATCGTTTCAAAGTCCATCTTCGGACCGGGATACGCGACGTTCGCATGATGCCATCTGCCATTTCTCAGCACGCCAGCATCCGCGCTTAAATGGTGAGTACATTTCACGTAACAAAGGGCATTGTTTCATTTATTTATAGTTACTATGTATCGGTTTATTTAATTTTATTTACAGCCCTCTTCAAGTGTGCTCTTCATCGATAAAGTGTGTATTCTGTAGACAGGTGTTTTCTGACTGATAACAGGTGCCCTAAAGTCGACACATGGAGGGTGCTTACCTTGGTAGTATAAAATCCCACATAAGTGGGGCCTTCTGTCTTTTGGGACCTGAAATTTCTTATCACAATTAATTGACCATTGTGATTTTGTAGCATTCTACTTAATCATTTCGATGAAGTGGACAGTTGAAAGCTTAAGGCCAATGATGCATTGAATACGTGACAGCTGCTTAGATTCATTCATATGTAACCTTATTCGATGCAGTTCAGAATGTCTGTAATAGATGCTGTGCTGTGCAGAGACGAGATAAAATCCACCCAAGCCTCAACTACTGGAGCTAGGGACTTAAGCAGATGACGCTGTTCACAGATGCCTTGTCAAATCCTTAGCTTTGATGGATTAATATTTAATGATTTGAGTGCATAGCATAATTCATCTTGGCTAATCTTCAACCAACGAGGAATAATTAAGCCTGATTAATAATCCCTTCATTCATTCATTCATTTCGAACATTTATATATAGCGCCCCTTCAAGAAGACTATTCAGAGGCGCTCACAACTCCAGCGCGGCTAAACAGAACTGCCTTTCCAGATCACTACTTAACTGATTAAGTGGGCTGGTCTCAACCTTTTCAGAATCTGAGACTGCTGATACTTTCTTCTCAGGGTCCTGGGTTCACCATTGAAATTTTCTACCACTGTTGACTATGTGACCCTAAGCATTTCTTAAATTTTACAACTGTAATATAAAAATTTAGATTTTCTGTCATAAATTAGCAATTCAAGTAAAATTATTATAAACTTAATGCTGTCATGTAACCATTCAAATGAAAAAATGTTAAAAATCGAAAAATTAATCTGATTTTAATTTAAGAATATAAAGTTTGGAGTCTGTTCATGGACGTAGGGACCTTGAGCAAGTCCTTCACTCACAATTGTTCGCTGTGCTTCGGCGTGTAAACTCCGACACATGTCTCCGGGCTGTGATCGGGACCGCTTCTGAGTAGTAGTGGACTTGAAGGGGCGGTATAGAAATGCACAAATAAATGAATGAATGAATGAAGGACCACGGAACAAAGGTTGAGAACCGCTGACATAAGTGATTAGATTATTTTAAATTGTCATGACTTCTGTGTTCACATTTAAATTTCTGTAGCTTGGAATTCTTTCCTCATCCTCTCAACTGCTCATCCCTTAACCTAATCTTTCATTTTCTAAGCTCAGTGCATCTTTATCCCTAGGCCTAAGTCTTTTCTTTAAGTGAATGCACACAGATCCAAGATGCCATTCTCAGTTCTGTATAATATTATACAGGTCTTAAAATCTTTTTAGTCCAATATGGGTTGTTCAAATGTTAATTAAATTTGCTAACTTTCAAGTCTGATTTCAAGACAGGTCTATCAATAGTTTATTCCATACTGTGAGGGAGAGCCCTCGTATTATTGCGTGGCTATGTTACGGTGCCATATGAATTGTCATTATTATCATCATTGTTAGGTACAATACAGTACAGTACGGCATATTTAATATTACAAATTATGCAAAGTTTGGAAGTGCCTTTATGCCATTTACATATGACAGAACATTGATGGTGTTGAGAAACTATGAGTGATGAACTTGCTCAAAGTTCATACATGGTTCATACCGGTAGCATTCTGAGTGAAAGATATCATCAAACCTGTACTGTCCCCTTTGTAGGGCAAATGTTCTATCCAGTCAGCTACTATGGTATCTAGCAACATAGTTCTTGGCTAACTCTATTACTCCTTTCCTCCAATACCGTATGAAATCCTTGGTCTCACTCTTCCTTTTTAGGTAGCCTACCTGTCTATATTTCTATTTGAGTCGAATTCATTCAGTAACGAATAGTGCAATTCCTAATTAGAATTTGTCACAGTCTTTGATTTATTGTTGTGATGATACTTCAGACGAAAGGTTCTTTGAGTTCAGAGATGTGCAACGGAGCATGTCATATGATAACCATAGCCAGCCACTTCAAATTATACCCCTTCCTCTGACTATTCCATTATTTGCTCAGAGTCAAAACTCAGTCATTGCTCCCTGAAATGTCCTGTAACTTTATATTATTAGAATGAGATATGGTAGCCAATTGGTTTGAGCAGTCACTGTGTAACTTGAACCGTTGATGAAAATGTTGATAGTTAAACAATTAAAGAAGAAGTTAAATGATGGATGAGATTGTTGATACCAAAGAAGAAGTGAAGTGGGATAGTGGATTTAAGTGAATGACATTGAAACAAGGAAGTGAGATGACAGATGAAAATGTTTGTGGTAAACCACAAAGTGTAAGAAGTGGGATTGTGGATGAAATGTTTACCGTAAACCAAGTAGTTGGATGATCAACTGATTTAAAATGTTACAAGAAGTGAGGTAACTGATGAAAATTAAACAAGAAGTGGGATAACGGATTAAAATTATGATTTTTAAACAGGAAGTGGAATGACAGATCAAAGGGTTGATTGTTAATCAAGAAGTTGGATAATGGATGAAATTGACAGTAAAGATGTTTATATAGTCAAACAGAGTACTTTGTATTTTTATTGTTTTTAAATGTTCAACAATGGAAAACCTTTTCTTATCGATGTTCATGTGACCCTAAACTTGTGCATTGTCTTAGTCTGGGGATTATGCCCTACCCTGGAGGGATTCTATCCAGGGTTATTGTGTCGGAGGGGAGATTATGTCCGTTAACCATACATACAACCATTCATTAGTTCATTTCAAGAATTTGTGTAGCACCCTTCAAAGAACCCACTCTGAGGAAGGCAGTGATGCCGTTCTTTGGCAACAGACACATATACACATCTCCAATGGGAGCCCATTCCAGATGGAGGGGCCAACAACAGAGAAAGTATGAATGCAATCTTGGTCATATCACAAAATACCACCAGGGCCATTCTGGTGGTATTTGACAACATTATAAGTTGCAGCAATTGGGAGCATAAAGGCTCGACAGAAGGAGGGTGACTGACAAAGACGTAAAGCCTTTGCAAATTGTGACAGCGTCTTGCCTTTTGGATTAGTTGTTTGGTTAGCCTGCCTCTGTTTGATGCTATCTGATGTGGGTACCTGGTAGTTGATGTCAAAATTGTTTCACCCCCAGGGTATGTGTATATTGCCACTTTCATTAATGTATTTGGAGTAAATTGTGATTGGGAAGAAATGGGTCGACACTGGACATCATCATCATTTGGGAACCTCTGTACATACAGAAAGTGTATCAAATAATGACTAGACAGTAGACAAACTTCATTTAGTAATGCGTAGACCAAGTGTATTTGGTAATGACTGTGCAAGGTGTATTTAGCAGTGTCAATTCAGAGTGTATTTGACAAATGACAAGGAATAATTAGATTTCCCATCATGGAAAGTGAACATGTACAGCTAGGGGTATTAACTTCTATGCTGCTCCATTGTGGTTTCCGATCTTGTACAAAATAATTTATAAATGACGTATATAGGAACTTAATGCGCCTCTGAGTAGAGATCTTGAAGAGGTGCTATATAAATTTTGATTGATTGATTAATAGTTGCCAATAGGTATTAGAATCCAAATGAATGAAGTGCTATGAACAACTGATAGACATAGATTTGCACAATTTGCTATTCTCTGTTGTTGGACACCTTTGGCTTTATAACACCTTCTTCAGTTTTAAGACACTCTATTTGGCTTTTTACTTATGTTTAAACCCATTGTCTTCAGCTGTGGTTACACTGGACGCGCTTCTGAGACATTTTGACGGAGTGGTATTTCTTAATTCAATATTGATTGATTCGTTGAATATATAAGTGGATTATTCATTTGATGGTTTCACTCATAAGTTTATTCTATTTCTTTCACTTTTTAACTGATGTTGTGCTTGTAGCAATGATGGACATAAGTGACCAGACTGCCAAGGAAGTATCACTGATAGAGTTGCTGAGACAGGCTGCCAGTTGTGGTCATCTGGCAAAGGTGCATGAACTGCTGTCAGATGGAGCCACACTGGATAAAGATCAGGTAACAATTTCTACTGAATCTGTGCCCCTGGAGAACGAACATGGCTGTATAATGAGTACATTGATACTGTTAATGTCCAGAATGAATGAATGAATGAATTGACTATACACTGTTGGAGACACTGCGGGAAAAGATTTGGCACCTACCTCCGTGTTTCAGCATTCGTTTGCAGTACTTTTTTAATTGGTTTCTGTTAAACTCCTTTGTTTTATTGCTATTATGCATTTCAACTTTGGTTATTTAATTTGCACTTTTTCATCCTGTATCTTAAAATTGTCCTAATGTTTATTTCTTCTCGTTCGGTTTGTTCCAATCACAATAAGCCATTGTTTTACTTTCTTTTCTATATCTACTTGCCACTGAAAAATCTTTCACTATCTGTAGCGATCTTGAAGGGGCGCTATACAAATTATTTTGATTGTTTGATTGACTGTAATCTGTATATGGCTTCACCCTTATAACAGGCGTTCATGGCCTAACCATACTGGCATGACCTGTATGTTCATCTGAAAGAGTTGCCCTAGCCTGTCTATCCTCTCAACATGCTAGCTGTACATGTTCCTCAGAAATGGATGCCTCACCTGTGTTTCTACCTAGTAAAGTGCCTGAGGACTAGATGACTGTTAGATCTTTTCAGTGAGCTTGAGGCCCTGAAGTCACGGCAGGTGGGAACAGTGGGCAGTTGAGGAGGCTGCTGTTACAAGCGGCGTGCATGTTGAGTTGTGAGGTTTTCTATGTTTCTATGAAACACGAATTCTCTGCCTGAAGCCTTCTTCTGACAGACTAAAAGTTTGGACTGTTTTACCTTACAAAGTTAAGTTAGTTTTGAGCCAAAATAAAAAGAAGTATGTTCAGGCAAGGGAGGCTAGGCTAAGATACTGTTTGGTAGTGTGCTATTCAAAATGACCCATTTCACGTCCTCCAGCCACTTCTTCCCCCTTTCCGACCTACCTCTGCTCACCAACTCCAGCCTCGAGTTCACAATACTCTCCCAAAGATGACAGTCAGTTTATTACTAGGGTTTTATTTAGAAATGTGTATTAATTCTTAATCATCTATCATTTTCTATCCAAATTTGATTTTCATGTTAGATTATTTCTAAACTTTAGTAGTCTGTAAACATACTGCGTTCTGTCAGAATGTTCAATGATATTAAACGAATATGATGATGACTGTCCCAATGCAGAACATGTACCAATGCAGGACGTTCTCCCCAATACAGGCACAACTGCGATCCAATAGGGCCCAACATTTTGCGCACACAGACGGTGAGAAAACCGATTGCTGATTATTTCAGTGTTGTTAGGGCCTAGAATTTTAATCTACATTTTAATATAATTATGCCTATAGTATGCCTAATTAGGCCTACATTTTCTCTTCATCTTCGAGAACTGTGTTGTGTTTCTTAGATGTTTAATTGGTATTGGCGGAATGGCTAATATTTAGCAAAGACCTAATTTCAGTCTGCAGTATGTGTGCTACTATAATGTTTAGGCCTGCTTTAGGAATAGACGAAAACCACTAGACGTAGGCTATACATATTATATATGCCCACGATAGACTGTTGAGAATCCTGGTCATAGCTCAATTGCCTAACGATCAATCACGTGTCGAAGGCGTGGATGTGGAGTGGTTGGTCTGTTCCATATGGGATAATGGGGAAGCACCAAGATCTCTCTCTACTCACTTGGACTTAAGCACAGTATTAGGGATGGGGGTCTGGGCGGTGGACACTCTTTGAAACAATGAATGCCGCGAATGACTGGGAGACAATGGGACGAGCATTAGACAACTCTTTGTTAAGGTTAATATGGCCAGGGTAGTGGCCTATAGATAGGCTACCCACCAGGGCAGGATTGCTATAGGCTAAGTATCATCATGGCCAGACAGTAACCTTCGACATGTCTTCCGTGATCAATGCCTGATTATAGGACCAGTTAATGAGTAGGCCTATCGATCAGAGCTAGGCGGATCTAGGCTTCTTCCGTGGGTAGGGTGATTTCCCCTTGCAAAAATTTTCTATGAGCGTGTGAGCTATAGGCAAGGCCACTAAAACTTCTCATATGAGACGTAACATCTCACATACCACTATAGCTCAGAGGTGGTGGTTTGGTGTTTTTCCTTAAAAAAACACCCAGAAAATCCAAGAAATTTTGGTCCTTTCTTTTTTAATTTCTATTTTTAGAATTATTTTGTTAACATTAATGGCCTAAAATCCAGGATTTGACTTATTATTGTAACAAAATCAACTGCTATCGATCATTTTGTGTTTATCAGTCTCAAATTTCAACTGAATTTATATGGGTCCGAGTTTTTTTCTTAATGTAATCGGAAATCGGATAATATTAAAACCAAATAACCATAAAAACCCAAAAACTTTTCATTTTCCAAAAAACTTGGGTTTTCCAGCCCTGCTATAGCTGTGCTTCTACATCAAAAAATAGAATGTGGAATCATACGGTTTCACTTATACATGGTGGTCCAGCATAAATGATCCGACTTTGCACGCGTATAACTTTATTAATTTTTAACATTCATTTATACTTAATGCATCACATTAAAGGCATTTCAATCTAGTATTAGCTCTAAAACGTCGAACTAGCACTAGTTTTAAGTTTTAATGAAATGTTTGGAACAACCCTAGCCACCGATTTTGACGTCATTAGCTACGAAAATAAGGCGCCGTTGACAGAAGACGATCGTGTTTTGATCCGAATTTTGAGAACTGATAAAGGATTTAATTCGTTTCAAATGATTAATGA
>JAQFXW010002174.1:0-13488 GCA_034693945.1 Dendrobaena attemsi
ATATATATAGATCAGTCGAGGAACTGAATGTAGGAGATTAACATTTGCTCGAAACCCAATAACAGT
This sequence comes from Dendrobaena attemsi, assembly GCA_034693945.1. Classification (NCBI taxonomy): domain Eukaryota; kingdom Metazoa; phylum Annelida; class Clitellata; order Crassiclitellata; family Lumbricidae; genus Dendrobaena; species Dendrobaena attemsi. The sequence goes on from JAQFXW010002174.1 coordinate 67, forward strand.
TAGACTTCTGTACAAACCAGGAAACTAATCGCTTGACCAGCCAGCCTTCAGAGACGTTCTGACTCCAGACAATCTATTGGATGACTTGAGAAAGAGTCTGCGCAGGATCTTATCCAGTATATACGTGGTCTCTGAAGAGACACGATTCCATTTCCAACAGACATTGATGTGCTATAATATGGTGAGAGCATGGGTAGTTATGTGTATACGCGTATAGTCTGAACTCGTCGCAACACATTGACCTCTGTTACCCTGCAGGTGACCTATTCACTCGCAGTTGGCCAATCTGAGATGGACGCGTTCCTTCTCTGCGATGTAGATGACATTGTGCGCCTCGTCTTTCGCTGCGTAACTATGTTCCTTCGTCAGCGTCTTTTGCCTGCAGCAGATGGTTGCAGTGTTCTGCGTGTTCACCGTTGCGTATCTGACCTGAGAGACGTTCGATCCGGTCCGTTGAACTCCTCCTCCTCCTCCAGCTGTCAGTGAGAACAGGAATGGTACGACCTGTTTGAACTCCTTTCGGAAGTTCTCATTCATCCAGGCGTAGAGGAAGGGATTGTAGACGGTGGAGCTCATGGCGATGACGTGCGTCACGAAGAAGGTGAGCAGGAAGTACTTCCAGTTGAAGACGTCCTGGTGGTACTCGAGGATGATCTGGATGACGTTGAGCGGCATCCAGCAGCAGACGAAGATGGAGACCATGGCTATGAGCATCTTGTTCGTCTTCCGCTTCCTTCGGATCTCCATCTGGTCGCGGGTCCTGCTGCTGTTTCCAATGCGCGTCTTCACCCGACGGCGCAGTGACGCAGAGACGCGTTCGTAGCAGAAGGAGATGATGCTACAAGGAACGATGTACTGGAGGATGAGGCTGACGACGGTGAAGAACTGTCTGGCCGTTCCCTCCGGCCAGTCCTCGTGACAGGCGTGGATAGCTTCGGCGTCCACCCAGGTCACCTTCTGGAAGATGGCCAACGGTAGAGAGATGGAGACGGCGACGGTCCAGATGACCCCGATGAGAACCATGCAGACGGACACTTTCATGCGAGGCATGAACGGATGAACGATGACGAAGTAACGGTCGACGGCCACCGCCGTTGACGTCAGCGTAGAAACGTGGACGCTGACGCCCATCACCATGGGAACGAGGTGACAGAGGAAGTCGCCGAACAGCCAGTCGTGCATCAGACCGGAGAGGGGCGTGAACGGAACGGCAAGCAGACACATGATGACGTCAGAGACGGCCAGATTGGCGATGAAGATGTTGGTGATCGTCTGCATGGCGCGACGGTGGATGACGACATAGATGACGAGGGCGTTTCCAGAGACACCGAGAAGAAAGACGACGCTGTAGAGGGAGATGAATAGCACCAACAGGTACGTCGACTGCATGATGGCATCTTGCGAGGCCAATCCGTCGCTGCCCATCAGGATATCGTCGTCAGATGACGTCTCGTTAGTGCTCGATGATGTCATTGATAACGTCTCTGTGACGTCGTCGTCTGATGTCACGCCGAGCGTCATCGCGGAGTTCAAAAGCAACGGTCGGGGTTCAGTTCGTCAAAGCCACTGTTTCTGTCTATCACAGAACACGTTGTTCTGGATCGAGTTGGCTCAATTGCCTACAAATCATATGCGGACATTGTTTGATGTTATTCTGACACAACTTGTCCAGCTCTTACTTTAGAAGCTCAAACCCTGTGACTTCAATTAGTAGAGTGATCGAGCACTAACCACTCTACCACACATAATGTCTCTCATTATGTTGATGTATCCGAAAGTGTTTTTCTCTCAAGCACAACAGCAGTGTTCAGACAATAAAGTCGGAGCCATTCCGGATGTCTCAGAAATGTTATCGTCTTTTGCGACATAATATGCAGCATGTGTTAATTGTTGCACTATGTGTATGCTCAGCAACGTTGAAAAGTGAAATGCCATACGACGATTGTTTTGCTGTTCGTTTCGCCGAGCAGCAGTTATTACGTAGATGTCAGATCAAAGAAGACTGACAATTGGATCGGAGAGAGAAGCATTGCTTCGCTTGGGACCTTTCAATTTAGCGACGGACATTCTCCGCTTAATTGCTGTTCATGGCTGTCTGCAGTAGAGGCCTATAGAGCCCGAACGTGGTCGCAAATTCATATGAGGGACGACATTCTGCCCCAGACACCTATCAATCAACAATACAGAAAATTTGCAGAAAAACACACACACATAGTAATTACTATATGCAACCGAAGGGTTGCAGGTTCGAATCCCAACCGCCGCGTAAGGACCTCAAGCAAGTCCTTCACTCACAATTGCTTGAGGTGCTTCGGCGTGTTGACTCCGATACGCCTTCGGGCTGTGATCGGGACCGCCTCTGAGTAGTAGACCTAAATGGACTTGAAGGGGTGCTATAGAAATATGTTAATAAATAAATATATTATATACTCTTGTTGTGATCAATGTTTAAGAAGAAAGCGACACATTCTGGCCTCTCATAGACCTGCATCTGAACTTCTAGGCACTTTGCGTGGTTCATGTTTCTCTCAGATCGGGCTGGAATTCCTTGATACATCTATAGAGACTTGACCAGTTGCCGCCGTTGAACCGATAATATTTGATTTTGCACACAAAAAACACGTGAAACACTAAGTCAGGCGACAAGCCAACAGACATTATTAGCATAGACAGGAATAATCTAGCTCAGAGCATCATTCCAGACGGAAGATAAAGCATTCCTATCGTGCCAAAAGAACACGGCAGCAGTAGGCCTATCACTGTAGTAAATTTCAAACTAAACATATGGATCAAGATATTTAATCATCTCGTTATCAGACCATTTCTGTCTCACTGCATGGGCAGCTTATATTTACCCAGTTGTTATGCAACACATCACTGTAAGTTTCTACTTTCTTACATGCTATGGGCCTAATTATAGGCCTATGGGAGCTGTCTATAGAGTTGCGAAGTGACGTCGACTTGTTTCAGCATCTGATTAGATTCTGATTCTTTCTTTATTTACTACTAACCTGGGTACTCGGATTTGTCCGGGGAGAAGAAATTTGGAGACTGTCCCTTTGGGAAGAAATGGGCGAACGGCGTAACTTACAACCTGGAAACAAAATGCGATATGAAATATAATTTTATTCGGAAATGGAAATGGTTAGTTTCATCCCTGTGGGAAAAATGAAATTGCTCAGTTTGTTCCCTTTGGAAACAAACAATTGCGCTATTTCCTTCTTAAATGGGATAGTTTCTTCCCTTCGAGAAGAAGCAAATTCCTTAGTTTTTTCCTTTTTGAACAAACAATTGCGCCATTTCTGAAAATGGGTTACTTTCTTCTTTTCGGGAAGAAAGAAATCGCTTAGTTTGTTCCCTTCGAGATCAAACAAATGTGCTGTAAAAAGAAGAAATGGGATAGTTTCTTCCCTTTGGGAGGAAACAAGTTCCTTAGTTTGTTCCATTTATTACAACATATATATATTAATTCTGTATGTATATATATATATACACAATCATGTATAGTTAAGGTTATTTTGATGTAAAAACTCTTAATCTGTTTCTTTCAATCTAGTGTAGAGCATAGGCCTATGTCTGTCTCGCTCACTATAGCCTATACATGTATACACGTATACGTTTGCTCATCTCTTTTCTTCGTCTGTCGCGCAATCACCTATTATATAATTATATGTATATATTTATATACATACATGTATATATGCTGTAGCTAATGTGTATTTATTACAGATGAAGAGTCTTTTTCCTCGGTTCTTCCTGTCCCTCATTTTATATGTCTGTTTGCATGGGCTTTCGAGTAAATGTCTATAGGGGGTACATAATAACGCGGGAATTAGCGGCTCAGCTGAGACCATGCCCTGCAGAGCGGTCTCTGTAGGGATCATCAGGAACGATGAAGATGATCTTCATCGAAACATCAATACCATCAGACATCGAAAAACATCATTTTCTCGACCTAGGCTATATTATTACAGACGACAGCTATAGCCTATACAGTCCTGCATGTAAGTCGTTCTGTTCTTGTCGTCCGAAATAATAGGAACAGATGGAAACTGCAACTGTACAGTCTGTTTAATTAACAAGAATGCGTTTCTAACAAAACAGAATTTGGTTAATTAATCGATTTATTATGTCGCATCTCAAGTAGGCCTATTTGACTTTTGTTATTAAACATCATAACTTGTGTTTAACTAATTGCCCGTGTGTACAGCCTAAGTCCCTTTTCAAGATTTGTGAAAAAATTGTTGATAAGTTCCAGAGATAAATCTTCGCATTTCTATTCCAATGTTACTTTGAATTCTCTTATCGTTTGTGGATTCTGGTCTCGCAGATTGCGGTATTTCTCCAGCATAGCTTCTCCTCTCATGACAATATACAAAGTGTTTCAGAACATGTTCGAGTAATTGGTTGTGAACACATTAAACACAAGAAACAGCAGTGATAAATCCTTTGATGAAATTTGCGCAGTTACATTCTTTTGGCCCACCCTGTACAATGTATGTATGTATGTATGTATATGTATGTATGTATGTACAGTATGTATGTGTGTATTTCTATACTGCCCCTACAGTCCACTACCATAACAGGCGGTCCCGACTACGGCCAGAAGGTGTGTCGGAGTTTTACACGCCGAAGCGCTTGTGCAATTGTGAGTGAAGGACTTGCTGAAGGTCCCTGCGCGGTGGGTGGCATTCGAACCTGCAACCCTTCACCACTACACTACCACTACACTACACTACACTACCACGCCCTACAATAGTAGTTCATATGCGTTTGCCAAATACAGCAGATAAATACCATTTGCACAGTGAGTATAGGTTTACATGTAGGCCTATACAGAAAGGAATTATATACTACTAACTAAAGGTTAGTACTTATACTTCCTTCTCGTTAGCCCATTCTTACGTCTGCATTTCTGTGCCTTTTCATAGTAGCCAAAACACTAATTGAGAGGTATAGGCTGATTATGTAGACGGCAGTTAGAAGAAATCGTTAAACTGACGAACGTGTTAAAAATGGATCTGAAACAGAAGCGCAATTAATCGATTTCTTTTATAGCGCCATCGTTAAATTCACATACGGCACCAATGATGCGATTGGCCGGGGTCCTTAACGTCGGCGAAGGCAATTTGACGAAGAGCTTTTGATGGGGAAATGACCATCGCCCCCGTTTGGGTCAGAAGCTTCGAACAGACGACGACAACGGTGCAAAGAACGACAAATCACGGCAGAAGTAAATCTCTCCGGTTCTCAAACGACGACGACGGACAAAGCGAAGGCGAAGGAGACGCGTTGCATAACTAGGACATGGATGTTGGATGATAGGGAACGGATAATAGGGAATGGATAATAGGGAATGGATAATAGGGAATGGATAATAGAGTGTGGATGATAGAGTGTGGATGATAGGGAATTAATTTTAGGAGTGACAGAGATCCGATTAGTATGAGGAGATGGATTAGAAAAGAGGAATGATAAAGGGACAGATTGTAGGCCTAAGGAAACGGATGATGAGGAGTGTAGGCCTATACGATATGGAAACGGATGAACAAGACATAAATCAGAGGAGGTCGTAGTGCGTGAATTGCAGGAAGAGGAACAAGAGGTTGGAGAACAGGATGAGCAGAGAGAAAGGAGGATCATGAAGAGGAAGAGAAGGAAGAAGGGAGGAGGAGGGGAAACGATAAGGTACATGTAGTTAACAAGGAAAAGAAAGAGAGAAGAGTAGAAGAAAAGGCTAGAACAGAAGAGGGAAAGACGTGATGCGGAAGGAGGAGAAAGTATATCCTATAGAGTATTGAGGTCGTCTGCTCCGCTGACTCTCAAAGGCAGTCGTCTGATTAGATGGACGGGGACGACTTAGAAGTTCTGCAGACTAATTAATTGCGATTGAGACGACCACAGACCAAATATCGTACATAGACCCACTCTAAGAGATCACAGTAGCTGCGCTTCTGTTGCTAATCCCTCTTAGACAAATCCGTCATCTTCTAAAATATGCAGTCCTACTTGCATGCATCTGTACCCATCTGCACATGCTTGTAGTCTAGATGTCTTTCTGCCTTGAAAGATATTATACTGTGCACACAGCAAGTTAATCCTGGTTTAAGTCATTATTACCTCCCGGAATGACGGGGTAAATCTGGCATAGAAGCTCATCTGCAGATAATGGATATAGGCCTATGTCGAAGGAAGACAGACCGAGAGCGAGAGAAATTAAGAACGAGCTACTGAGGAGTGAAGAAACTATAACCTGCATTTCGAGGAATGTTATTATCTGGTTTACTATCAAAAAGGCGATTCCCATAGGGCGACAATCAGAAGGGCGACAGCGAAAGGGCGACAAATGGAAAAGGCGACTGGTTAGAAAGGCAACAGTTTGAAAGGGCGACAGATCGAAAGGGCGACAAATCAAAAAGGCGAATGGTTACAAAGGCGAAAGATCAGAAAGGCGACCGACCGAAAGGGCAACACATCAAAAGGGCGAATTTGTGAAAAATCAAAGCTGTTGACGAAGTCCCCGTTTGAAAGGGTACTGACTTGTAAACTACACAAGGGAGGCACATAAAAGGGATACGCGCTCGATCCCAAGCCCTTTAGCAAAGTTACAACCCTTTCATACTGCCCACATACAGTTATTTAGCCTACTTAGCTGTGTCGAAGCTGAATCAGTTATGTTTGAAGCCACCCGTCTGCATCACAAGAACGTTCATTTTCTGATAACTTTTTAATAATTAAACAGTAGGCCTAGAGTCTACTTAAAATGATTGACATTGGTGGCTCTTGCCAAGAAGTTTACATTATGGTTTACGTTTTCGTTTACATTATATGTTGTAATAAATTAAGAGTAGGCCTAATTATAATGATTGACATTGATTCGTGTATTACTTTTCTTGTACATTGTGCATTTCGGAGTCGTATTTTTTGATAGGATACCTGTCGATTTATCTATTTGCAGTAACTTAAATTTTGCGTTAAAATGAGTGCACTGTATTGTTGCAGTGTAAGTTAGCATTCACAGCGCTATTAATGCATAGCCGATCGGTGTATAGGCCTGATGAATTTGCCCTTTCGATGTGTCGCCCTATCGGTCGGTCGCCTTTGTGATCTTTCGCCTTGGTAACCATTCGCCCTTTTGATTTGTCGCCCTTTCTATATGTCGCCCTTTCAAAGTGTCGTCTTTCTAACCAGTCGCCTTTTCCATTTGTCGCCTTTCTGATCATCGCCCTTTCAGAATCGCCTTTTTGATTGGATACCTTATATCTAAGTAAAGCTTTCCCGCAGTGCTGGTCGGATGGAGTCTGTATTCAGGTCGTCTTTACATTGGATCAGCGCCAGTCAAACGATTGTTAGACTATTAATTATATAGTCCTATATATAGGCACTGCAGGCAAGGTCGATAAGAAAACAATCACTGAGGCAATTGAATTCGTAACAGACACAACGCAGCAGTCTTTAAAGAGGCCAAAACAGTATACAGCTGCTATACAGTATGGCAGACAAATCGAGCAGAGTTGAATCATGTCTGTATTTAGACCACAGTTCCACCTATTTGGCAAGGTCAGTGCCTTGTTGATTTGGGTAGCTGTAGTCACTAAATCGCATTCATGTGTTAGCTATAATGATTGCTAAAGTTATCTAAGGCAACAATGCAGTGGTGCGTACCGTGCGTTGGTGGATAGTCGAAGTCTCGAGGCCGGAGAGTTGTGGGTTCGATTCAGACCCGAACCACTGCGTATGCATAGGTTCTTGAGCAAGTCCTTCACTTGCAATTGTTAGAGGTGCTTCGGCGTGTTAACTCCGGTACACCTACGGGCTATAGTCGAGACCGCCTCTGAGTAGTAATAACCTTGAAGAGGCGGTATAGAAATGAACGAATAAATAAATAATTAATTCAAAAACTAATAAGTGGTCATATTATTCCTGTCATAGGGAAACTTGGAAGCATCGCTGTGCGCTGCTCACAACAGAATGGATGGTTAGGGCCTACGTGTATTTTGTCTGGAAAGCGTTGGTCTGATCAGAAAGAGGCTAAAGAGACTAAAGCAATGCCAGATCCGTAGCTATAGGGGAGCAGAGAGGCATGTGCCCCCGGGAGCCACCTGGGGGCGCCAAAATGACCCGAAGCCTAATTTGTTATTTTTTTTAGAGATTATGATTAAACTGAGGTCATTAACTGTTGGGGAGCTGCGACTGAGGGCGCCAAAATGACTCTATCCCTAACTTTTTGATTTCTTGAAGTGATGACTAAAAAAGGTTATCAGCTTCTTTTTGGGAGTTGATGGCGTACATTTCATAGTTTGCTCTTAGCGCAAAAACCCCTAGCTACGGTTCTGAGCCGTGCAGTGACATTTGGTAATTTCGTAACTGATTCAGTCATTCAATCAATGTTCTTGACTAGAAATAATAATTATCCGCGCTCCATGGGTCAATTCATTCGAAAAATATATCCGCTTCTAAGTAGTATTATATTTAAAGAGGCGGCATGGAAATATATGAATAAAATGAAGTAACATGCTTATGTTTCTGTTAGATGTCTTTCAGCATGATGAATAGACTGCAGATGTTAGGCCTATGTCCGGATCTCCTATACATGTAAAGCCTATAGTTTAATTCTCTTGCGCTTTCCAGTAGGCCTAAGTCTTCTTCAGTACAAGCAAGCGTCACTCGAGATGAAGGACCCTGAAGTCTTGTTGTCAAGACCTGAAACCTCAAGACCAATACCAAGACTTTTAGTCTCAAGATCAAGACCAAGACGTTTAGTCTCAAGACCAAGACCAAGACTTTGAATCTCAAGACCAAGACCGAGACCAAGACTTTTGGTCTCAAGATCATTCAAGACTTAGCCACACATGATAAAAAAAATTGCTAACCGACTTTTTAATGAAACGAAACAATCATTTCCTTAGATTTCCTTCTAGATCTGTATGATTAGGCCTAACAAAGCAAATCGCTTGCCATTATTTTATTTTTCTTTTCCAGCCTAGGATGTTAAAAGAGTTAGGCCTAGGCCCTATATCCAAAAGAAACTATGCGCGAAACTTGTGAAGTTAAGAATTTAATTTTAACTGTATGAATTTAAGACTGAACAAGTTACCATTATCCAATACCTCAAAATTATAAGAAATGACGCACGAGTTCCATTTAAATATTTTACTGCTTTCTGATTAATAAATAAGTAAGTAATCATTTATTAGTGTTTTAATTGACTTTTCAAAAAGTCTAGGTCCTGGTCTTGAAATATCAAGACCCAAGACTTTTGGTCTCAGGACCAAGACCAAGACTTTTGGTCTCAAGATCAAGACTTTTGTCTCCAGGCCAAGACCAAGACTTTGAACCTCAAGACCAAGACCAAGACTTTTCAAAACGAACTCGAGTGCTCTCGAGTTCAAGACTTCGAGACCGAGGACAACAAGACTGCCGCACTGTGTAGGACTAGTAATGGGGAAAGGATGAAAAGAATGGGCGGGAAGGACTGAAGAACGGTTGGATGAAAGAAGGAACGAAAGAAGGAATGGGGTGGCAAAAAAAACGGATGTATTGCGGGATGTTGCAAAAATTATTAAAAGCAAAGTATCAATGTGGTGAACTTCTTAACTAGCAACTCATGTATAGGCCTGTACACTGTGAACGGAAAACACCGAACCTCTACATGACCCCCGCACTTTGGCTTCCAAATATCCCAGACCTTAATTCCAAAGATTACAAAATCAGGGAGGGTGATGCTAGAAAAGCTTGCAAGACAAAGGTGCTCGGTGTCGGAGAATTGCGTTAGCGTAGGCACTGTAGGCCTAATAGGTCTACAGTGACGGGACGAATTTCATCAAGCTGGTATCGATTCAGTAATCAGTCTGTGGCTAGATCACCTTTGAGCGTGCGTTGAGGTCTAAAGGAGGAAATTTTAAAAACAAATGTTAAATTTAAGAAATTACAGTTATCTGATTCATAATCTTTAAACTGAAGTTTCTCCAAGTTTTATTAAAATATACAAATTATTGCGTAACTTATCGTTGTAATAAGAGAGATTCGGCTTTTCCGTTCACAGTGTAGGCCCTAGAATTAAAATGAGCTATGTTAAACATTGTTAAAAATGGTTAAACTCAATAAACTGTAACTTAAGCAGGAATGTTAATGGTATAATGTTGCCAGTAAATATAATACGACACATTAATGATGCCAGCTCACCCAGCTGTAACCAGAAATGAGAGAGAGAGACAGACAGACAGACAGACAGACAGACAGGCAAAGACAGATAGTGCCAGAGCCAGAGATAGCTGGCAACTGGATGAAAAAGACGAACTATAAAGTGCAGACGAACGAAGCTTAGCGACTGACTGAAAGCTTTCTGATGAAAGAAGAGGTTTTGGATGGATCGGAGACTCATAAAGGTAACATATGACATTAACGGACGAATAAAATTAGACGAGCTGCAACAAAATGCTTCAGACATGATATAAAAAAACAAAGAAAGGCTTCCCGCAGATTATAAGATGAAAGTCAAGGTTCAGAAGACAGCAAAAGTAGAAGAAGAGAATAGTCGAGATGATGATTTGAAAGAGAGGCTTTAGACATGGCTTCCGATGATCCAGTTACTGCAGGCTAGAAGAAAGTAGACCACCAGATGTTAGGGTAGAAGATGAAACTGGAGATGAAAGGAGAGACTAAGTGGCTCGAGCAGGTAATAGGATGAAAGTAGACTGCGAGAAAGTGAGCAAACATATTAAATACACACACACACACACACACACACACACACAGAGGAAGGAAGAGGAAATGAAATTACGGTGACAAGATGAAAGAAGACACTTTGGACGGGTCAACTAATATCTGACTAATAATAATGATGCCGTTGTCATGCAATCAAAAGTCATAGTCCATAGGGGAAGCCAGGATTAACTGATCCGATAGATCAGAGAAACACGAGAAGAGAGAGGTTGCGTTGCGTGAGAGGGTTGGAAGAGATGAATCAGAAGCTTAGACAACTGCAAAATGACGGAAGTAAAAGAATTGACAGAGAGCGAACTATCCATGGGACAGAGATTTCCAGCGCCTCGGATCAGCCACAGACAACCTAGCACTCTGCCATGGGTGCGAGTTAGAGTAGAGGTATACCACCATTTATAAGATTGAGTGCAACAGCTTAGTATGTATATTCGTTTATTGACTTTCACATTGACAAGAACGCAGTGTGATTACAGACAGGTTATACGAAATACGGCCCGCATAGCACAACACGCAGGTCGGCTTAACAGCGGGTTAGCTTACACTAATGGCCTAAGTGCTGGAACACTCCTGGTACGGCCAATCCAGGAGGATAGGTCTAATTGCATTGGTCGGCTGGTCAAAATACAATGTTGTCTTGATTATGAGTAAGGTTTTGAAAAGGATTCCTCGCTCAGTGGGAACCATATCGATGCAACATGCATTGTACATGTAGGCCTTTGTTGTATATTGCCGAAAAACGTCTTTGTTATGGTTCTGTAGCTTGCTATAATTTTTTAATTATTTTTTAATAATATACATTTGTCTGGAATGGGCTCTAATGGTCAAGGTCAAAGGTTGTTAACGTACCCTAGAGGCCACAACATTTTATTATTATTTTTATTATTTTTATTTTGCCCTTAAGTAAAATGATCCCTCAGGGACTTATTATTATTATTATTATAACAAACTTAATAAAATAATAAAGGGATAACTGTTAGTTATTATTATTGTTGTGTTAATAAAAGTCTGGGATGGTCCTATAGTTCGTTCAGATCCTGGTAGGCAAAAATTGTTATTATTATCACCACAATCGTAATCTCCATCATCGTCATCATCATCATCACCATAATCATAATCATCATCATCATCATCATCATCATCGGCATCATCATCATCATTGATTGTTCATTGACAAAAGTGGAAAAGTTGGGTTTTTCCAAGGCCGTATCCAGGATTTTGTTTTGGGGGTGTTATCCACATCCTACCTTTTTATATGAAAACGAACCTTACATTGACATGTTTTCATTTCGGGAGGAGGGGATGTTTAAACACCCATAACATCCCTCCGTTTACGGCCTTGGTTTTCTCAGTATTGGCTTTTCTTGGTGTTTTAGTAAAACCCAACAAACAAACAAAAACAAGAATTGCTGTTGTTTTTACAACTTTTATTTTCAAAGTTATTTGATAAACATTGATGCAAATTGCTTAAATCCCAGGTTTATAAATATGTCACTTGTAATAATATTAACTGCTATCAGTTACTTTTTGTTTAGCCGTCAGAAATACTAACTTAATTATTCTGAGCTGAAGTTTTCTTCACGCCATCCAAAATCAGAAAATCTTTAAACCAGAAACTTCATAAAAATAACAAGAAATAACTTTTAATTTCCCAAAGGAAGTGGGTTTCCTACCTCTGCCCGTTGACAAGAAAATAGACGTAGGCCCAATACGGTTCAGGCTGCTCCTCAGGGCACGAGCTTCAATCGCTGGTTGGGCACCAGACTACATTCTTGGGGCTCTTCGATCTGGCCTCTCAAGATTCGCTATAGGCAGAATCTGTTACGAAATGGATTTCCCCAGGGGAGAGACTTGTAGAGAAGACTCTTTGGCGGGATAGCAATTACAGAGGCAATGTGGGAGTTGTACCGGGATCGGGCAGGCATGCAGTACCTCTTTCCGACTGAGCAGGATGATAAACTATGTTTACAAAACATTTCTGATAAAGTTAAATTTAGCTGGATGTCTACAGCTCTGTAGCTGTCGGTGCTTGGCGCATCCACACATACTGTAGAGTGTAAAGGCAAGCAGTTCACAGCTTTGATGTCTAACACGTACGTTGAGTTGGCCTATTTTCCATGGGTGGCAACTGATGAAAGCATAAGTGGACTGCAACGGATGCTTCAAAGAAACCTGATAAGTAATGCATGGCACTACAGGAAAAAGTATGATAAATTATCAACATTAGGACTGTATACGAGACTCGGAAGGAAAGATATTTTAACTGCAGACAACGGTTGCGGAATGGGAACATGAGGAGCTCTAATGGATGGTCCTTGTCATGCTGCAGTGATAAGGAGACGTACTGCCGTGCATAACATCAAAGCGGAGAGGATATTCTGGAGGCTTTTTAAAAGCGTGGTTTAGAATATCTCCAGGGTGGGCCAGAAATTCACTCCTGCATTGTCACGGCATAATGATGCTTCTCAGCTTTATGGCGATCGAGCAGGAATATACAGTTTATAATATATAATGTACATATATACAGGGTGGCGCAAAAAAAACCGGGCTATTAGTTTTTCCATTTGCATCGCTTGAATAATCGCCTTAAAACTACCAAAAACTATCATTAGACAGAAATGATACAGAAAAATGAGAGCGCTACATAAAATAAAAATGACGTCATATATTCTATGGCATTAACTATTCTTTGTACCGTCA